>SEYY01003291.1:0-45000 GCA_009176605.1 Armadillidium nasatum
TGTAGCGAAATTTAAGAAATGGGCGGGCCTATGAACTTGTGGTAAAATTCTTTTGGAGTAGAAAGTTGAAGGTCATATTTCATGTTTGGATCGTGCCGGACACCCATAAAGTTACAATTCCAAGAACCCTGCAATGGTGTCATAAAAAGCCCAAGAAATCTATCAGACAATAACATCTGCACCTTTTCATAGTGAGAAGGTAAATATCCTTTAGGGTTATTTCTCATATCTTTATTATTTCGTTCCCATTCAAAGCCTGATGGAGTTAATTTGTAGGCTTGAAGAGAACATGAACCGGGAGTAAATGAACAAGTTATAACGATAGTTCTATCGGTGGTCCAAGCACTGTTATCGGACACTTATGGTAGCATGAGTTGTAATATCGTGAAGTGATAACTGTGTCAATTCGTTCGGCTGCGTATGTATAAAGCCTAAAGGCTCCAGTTCATTTAAATAAGCATGCAAGGGTAATTTGTGTGGTACATGTACCATTTGATGAGTTCCCCATTATGGAGGCATTACAATACAACGAATTTCTTTTACTTGAGGATTATCTGAGGGACTTACACCATAAAGATATCTAGCAATTTGGGTACGCAGATCTGATATTATGATGAACTTCTTTAAAACATTCTTCGGAAGAGTGTGAGTAAACCCAGTTTCTTTGGTGTCGTCAGATGAAACATAAATAAAGTTAGTTCTCAAATGAAGATTAGTAGCAGAAATTGCTCTTACTCACCATTCAGTTTTGCTACTAAAGGTTGCGGTTTCATAATTGCTTGTAGTAAAAGTAAAAATTTCGTTTCCATGTTTATTAACTGTTCTTGTCGTAGTTGCAGTTAACTGAGATTGTTCCTTTGTCTGTTTCTCAATTTGCTCTCTCTGAGCAGATGGAGCACTAATTTCCATACCAAGAATAATATCCCTAATCTCAGACTGAGTAAGCGAAGAAACATTCGCATTATTCTTTTCACCATAATCTGCAAGTATAAGATCTTTAAGCTGAACTTCAACTTTTACCCATTCTTCATCTGTTAGTGATGGCCATATATGATGTGGTTCAGTAATTGTAGTTTTAACAGGTTTTAACAGAACTTTGATCCTATCGTTATTAACATGGAAGGCTCTAAGAATCAATAAAAGCCTAGAAAATGCGGTGTAAGAAGAAATGTTTTTCAACCAATCGTCATATAAATTAAACAAAACCATCTGAGGCTCTGTAGCTTTCAAAATTAAGTCTCCAAACTTCTCTACCTTCAAACAGGCCTGGAATGGAAGTTGGAATATTGGGGAAATGTAACAAGTGGATTTAGCATGCCTTTTCGGGTGGCAATACTGGAAGAGATCGAATTAAAGCAGCTACTTCTTCAGCTGCAGGTTTAAGATTAAAATTTAATCGAGATGAAGGTAAATCAAAATCTTCCAATGAATCAGTAGGTTAAGCATATTATAACCTTGCCTGCCTACTTGTAGGCCTACTTCCACCCAATCTAGTTTGGTTGTTTGGAAAAACTTTGTTGCTTTGAAAGATCGGAACAGATAATGTTCCTTCTGATTTTTCAGTGGACGGTGCTTTAGAGCATTCAGAATATAGTACTTTAAGAGTTTTAGATATCATACGCGAACCTAAAATAAAAAAAAATAAATAAATATAAATAATAATTAATCTTAATAATAATTAATCTAATAATAATAATAATAATAATAATAATAATAATAATAATAATAATAATAATAATAATAATAAGTATGCATGTATAAATTTAAATCAACAGACACCAGTAATTTTCAATTATTATTTAATTAGTAAATGTTTTCTTGTCTCCTTCAGGATTAGAAACGAGACTCTCTCTTTCAGAAGTTGAAGTGAGAAAAGGAGAGATCAAAAACGGTGGGAAGGAAATTGTTTTTTCTTTATTCAAATGTGAAAATACAAGCAATTTTAATACATAGTAAAATTATAGTGTTTTCCATTCACTCTGACCCCAGATATGCGATTTTACATATCAAAGTAGTGGTCATAAGATAAAATTTGCCACGAATAAACCTTAGTGTATGAGAATCATCCTGATCACAACAAGTGTTGGAAGCATCAAGGTGTTTCTGCACACACACTTTTCAATGTTACAAAAGGTTGCTGCCAACATATTGGAAGTCAGAGTCAATCGCCTGCCGAATGTTGTCTTTCAGCTGCATCAGGGTACATGGCTTGTTGCGATACACTTTCATTTTCAGGATGCCCATAAGAAGAAATCAGGAGGGGTAAGGGTAAGGTGTTCAAATTTCATTGGAAATAACCCAAAGAAGGACTAAATTTCATACATGCTGACGTTGAACGTGTGGCAAATTTCGCCATCCTGATGACATTAGCCAGTACAGGGTTCCTCGTCGTCCAATTAATATACAAACTCATTGAAAAAGCACATATACAAATTTTATCCTCTTATGACCATTATTTTAATATCTAAGCGAATATCTGGGGTCGAAAGCTAGTAGAACACCTTGTAGTATATTCAGAACATTGATTTTTAAAATTTTATTATGTGAGAACATAGACAGACAATACTTGAAATTAAGAGCTCATAAATTTTGATGTTGAAACAATTCTTGAGGTAATTCGATTGCGTCTTGGAGTGAATATTTGGCTCCAACTACTAAACAGATTTTCACTTTCAATAGAAGGTGGAGCAGAGAGATTTAGAAGCCAATGTAAGTAAATTAATCGGCAAAATAATAGGTATAAAACTGACGATGACTATTAATCGTCCATCTCACACATACATACATATATATATATATATATATATATATATATATATATATATATATATATATATATATATATATATATATATATATATATATATATATATATATATATATATATATATATATATATATATATATATATATATATATATATATATATATATATATATATATATATATATATATATATATATATATATATATATATATATATATATATATATATATATATATATATATATATATATATATATATATATATATATATATATATATATATATATATATATATATATATATATATATATATATATATATATATATATATATATATATATATATATATATATATATATATATATATAGTATATATATATATATATAGTAGAAGGTTAGAGTCCCATATGAAACCCACTAGAGTTGTGGTCAAAGGAATTTGGAAAAAACAAAGGATAATGGTATTCGGCAGTGTACACATATGAATAAGAATAGAGTTACACCCGGGGTCAGGGAATTAAAAAGAATAAAATTGAGAAGGTATAGATAGACGAGTCGAAAGAGCTCCCCTAAGAGCTATCGTATGCAACTAGAGTTCAAAAGAACAGTGTGTATTGTAATAAAAATTATTTAATGAAGTGATACAACAGTTTGACTGCAGAAAAGAGACTGGCGAGTAAGTGAGGAAAGTTAATAGGCAAAATTCATCAATTTCAAAAAGGGCTGTATGAGTAAAACTATATCAGATGCGTACTCCATATAAGGACGAACAACGTCCTTATAGAAAGCAAGAAACTAGTGAGGTGTGAAGAACTTTTGAAGACCACTCAGACCATCTACCATTTAGAAGTTTATTTAGTGAGAGAAATAATGTTATCCTTCCAAGAAAGATCACGAGAAAAAGAAATACAAAAAATATTACAAAAACCACCCAAGCTATGGGTTTTCAATGCTGTTCTAGTTGTATGAAAGATTTTGTGGAGTAGATAGATGAAGGACATGAGTTTTTGACAAATTGAAAACCCTGTTTACTTTGCCCCAATAAGAAATGCGAGAGAGAGATCAGAAATTAGTTTTTCCAAATTTTTTTCTTAACAATAATATCTACTAGTGATATTTCCCTTTTCAAATTGAGATAGTAATTATGGGTGGAGTCGTTAACATAAAAGAGGATAAGAGACAAGTGATAGAATGTAATTTCTGAAAAGCATAAAATGAGTCAAGACATAGGAAAGAGAAAGAACCCCGAGGAACACCATTAATAGATTTAAAATATCTGCAACTACTGCTACAGAACATCTTTAAAAGAAATCAGAGAGGTCACCGAGAGAAAGGTATTGTAGATACCGAAAGAGGGAAGTATAAAATCAAAGCTCTGTAATTACCCTATTTAAATTAACAATTAAAAGTTTTCAATACGTCTATTACTATTTCAAAAATGTCACTGGAACGATGTAGAGGACCAAGAATCAGAAAAAAAAGAAATATCACCAGTAGATATTATTGTTAAGGAAATATTTGAAATCCTTTTAAAGAACAAATATTAAAATGATAGTAAGAAGCACAGTCTAAGTGAGGGCATGCTTCTAGGAGGAAGGAAAGATCAAAGTAAACAGACAGGGCTGAAAATGCTTACCTTTAAAGGTAGGCTTAGCAAACATATATTTTAAGAACCAGAGGAAGGGATAAAATCAGGGCCATACATCCACCTTCTTAGTGTTAAGGTTAAAGAAAGAAACCTTGATTAAAATAAATTATAATATTAAGCATGAATGAGTTGGAGGGTGGTCGAGAAAGAGGATAGCTGTTATATAGAATAAATTCAGCACTATCTGGATGAAATGTAAGTTGCATTATAATCTATCCCAAAATTGTATGTTGGCACTTTCAAAACTAAAATTTTCATTCTAAAAAGTATGAAAAGGGTTAAAAAAGGTTCAAACAGTTTCTTAGAATGAAAATAAAAGTTTTGAAGTTACCATCACAACAACTCTGGGATGGATTACATATGGGCGATTTATTTACGCGTTTTTGCATTCTTGTAAAATTTAAGTAGTATCATTAGTTTCCGAGATCACAGAATCATTTTTTTTTAAATAACGTTTTTGTCGTTTAAAATATCTAGCCAAAATTTTCAGGAACACTGTAGGAAGACCTTTCCTTTACAAATAGCTTTCAGATTTGTTGATATGTATCCCTAGAAAAAGGTTCTCACTCAAAAACTGTTCAGAAAAGAATTTTTTTTTTTTTTAATTTTTTCAAAATTATTTTGTCAATAATGTTTTTCTTGCGATACATATCAAAATATCTCTCAAATAATATTTTTAGATATAGTCCTTGTGCAGTGTTCCTGAAATTTTTGGGCGGATAGGTCAAGCGACAAGACCCTGGCCTCGAAAAATAAAAGATGAGCTGTGAAAAATAAAAAAATTTCTTTACAACTCCTTCTTTTTTTGCTATAATGTTCTGTTTACTTGACCGATATAGACCCAATTTTTTTGACAGGCTGCATAAAGATATTGTCTTCAATTTATCTTCAAACAAGTTTTTTATATATACTTCTAGAAAAAATGTTCAAGCCAAAAAAAATTGAAAAATGAATTTATATATATATTTTTTTTTAAATTGTCGAACTATTTTGACAATCTTTTTTTATAGGACCTATCTTTTAAAAATGTGTTTCATCAATTTTTTAAGTATGTTCTTCCTGCAGTGCCTCTGGAAATTTGGGTTTGATTTCCCAAAATAAAATAAGGAGTGCCACAATTTTGGCACTACAGAAATTTTACAGGAATGCAAAAATACGTATCTCACCCAACCAATAATGAACATTCCAGGGATTTCATGGTGCTGCCTTTGACATTAAATATTCTATTCCAAAAAGAAAAAAAAGAAAAAAAATGTCCAAGAATGTCCGAAAATACCAATACTTTTAACTTATAAATTATAAACGTGGCTATGTTAACAAAAAAATAAAATAAAATAAAAAATAAAATAAAAAATAAAAATAAAAATAAAAACATTCCAATTGAAAGAAAAAATAATTTATATAATTTATGAACCTATTTTTTTGTCTTTTATAACAAAATTCTCATAAGATAAAAGACAAGCTGTATTAATGTGTTAATAATTAATTAATTAATTAATTGTATTAATGAGTTAATAATTAATGAGTATTAATGTGTTAAGGTTGCCCACTTCAAAAGAAACAATTTCACCATTAGCTTCAAAATTTTCATTAAGTTTAAAATATCTTTTGATTACAATAAAATAAAAGATCCATCGTTAATTCTCAAATTGGTATATTCTATATTTTACACTCACTTTATCTGTACTATTACCAATAGAACAATAATATAAGAAAAATTTCCTATTCCTATACTTCGATTTTTAAATAAAACAAAGTAAAACCTAAAAGTTAAAAAGCATAATTTAATTTTTAATTTTAAAATAAAGGTGAAAATTCAAGGTACTTTAACAGGTTGTCCAGGAGGACAATGTTCTCTGGACCATGTCTTGACCAAGGGAATGTCAAAAGCTCTTCTCATTTTGCCTCATCGCATATTGAAGGGTCTTGGGAGCCCAGAGTAAGGCAATTCCATTAGCAGTTTTGTCAGTATACAATTGCCACTCTTTTAATATTGGTTCCATTTCATCCTTAACTTCAAAGTTCTCTTTAAAAAAAATAAATAAATAAATTCAAAATATTCTATTACAGCTACAAGCATTTGAACATCTACGCAAATTATAAACTTACAAGCAAATTTTAAATTAACAAGTCTGTATGACAATTATATATATATATATATATATATATATATATATATATATATATATATATATATATATATATATATATATATATATATATATATATATATATATATATATATATATATATATATATATATATATATATATATATATATATATATATATATATATATATATATATATATATATATATATATATATATATATATATATATATATATATATATATATATATATATATATATATATATATATCTTATATCCCTTGTTGAGCCTGAGATTACATTCGACTATTAAAGTTTTTTTATTTTAATTTTTGCATTGAACAATTATTTATTAATAGATGTTAATCAAGACACAATGAATAGTTGAGCTTTCGTGCTCAAGGGATTAAGAAAGAATAAAACCTAGATTGCGGTAATTTCTAGTAATCTATAAATAATAGAATATGAATCCCGGTAACATCGCAGCCTTTCAACTTTTGGAAGAATCTCGACTACTAAAAAGATCTTATTACAAATACCAAGATCAATTGAGCAATTCAAATTTAAAAAATAATTGTTCAATGCAAAAATTAAAATAAAAAAACTTTAATAGTCGAATGTAATCTCAGGCTCAACAAGGGATTAAGAAATAATAAAACCTAGATTACGGTAATTTCTAGTAATCTATAAATAATATAATATATATATATATATATATATATATATATATATATATATATATATATATATATATATATATATATATATATATATATATATATATATATATATATATATATATATATATATATATATATATATATATATATATATATATATATATATACCGACCTGGGCCCCGGCCAATCCCGGCTAAAAATCAGAGAAAACCTGGGTTTGCCAGCCGTTGCCACTTTTTTTTCTTTTTTTTTTTTAAATTTTACCCTTTTTCAAAAGAACGACGGGGCGAAACCACTTTTTGGAATGATCTGAAAGTTGGATTATTTTTTCAAAATTCTATGGGCTACAAAAGTCTCTAATAGACTTTTGTTCTCAGAGTTATAGGAAAAATGTTATAAGCCAAAAACTAACCAACTATCGAAAAAAATCAACCTTTTCGGACAAAAAATTTTTTTTTAAAAAAAGTACAACTATAACATTTCTTACTTTTGGTGGATGTATAGAAGAGGGGTGGGGTTACTAATTTCTCTATATACTTTATTCGATGCGATTCGTTGGTTTCGAGATATAGCCTTCAAAAAGGTCCATTTTTGACTAAATTTCAAGAATTCCCAAAGTTTGAGAAGCTATATCACGCTTCAAACAAATAGCATTTAATAATGAACTAAATAAATGTTATTGCCCTGTCCCTACAATATCCACTGATAAAAAAAATTACAAGGTATTGGGTAATAATTTTTTCCTCCAGAAGGGTACTATTTTTGAAAAAAAAATTTTCAAGTGCTTATAACTTTTGCTTGCAACTAGGCAATGAAAATTATAAAAATTACATACAAATATCAGTTTTTCGGGTTCTGCAACCTATTGCCCAAAACAACATCAAAATCTATCTATTAAAATCTAATATTTTGAAATAAACTCTGATCTAATTTCTGACCACAAAGAGAGTAACGCAAATAAGAAAAATGTCAGCAATTACCAGCAAAATATAAAAATTAAATAGAGATCATGAAAGCTGTGTAATGGTTCCAGTAGAATACAAAATAAAGAAAAACAAAATGAAATGAAGAAGGGATGCAATAATGCATATAAAAATTGTACTTTTATTACAAAGATGAGAAAAAATTTATTACTTTTAAGTAATTAACACAATTCATTAGAAACCTAAAATCTAAACTGATCAGTAACTACCAAAAAATTTTTAATTTTTCAGAAAATCGTTACATTTTAATTAATACACTCAAAATATATATAAAGCTTATTATGTCACAAATGATAAAATTATATTTTTGAAAAAAACAAAAACAAATTATGAACATAAGAAAATAAATGACTTTATAAAAAAAATAAAAAAATAAAAAATATTATATATATATATATATATATATATATATATATATATATATATATATATATATATATATATATATATATATATATATATATATATATATATATATATATATATATATATATATATATATATCCCCGCATATTAAAATACGTTATAAAAAATATTGCCACTAATTAAACATTAAGAATAATAATATTTTAATAAAAAGTAAAAATGGCAGAAAAACATGTGTACACTTATCCACTAATATTATCTACTGCCTCTAGATAAATAACCCCAACTTAAGGGAAATATATTATATAACTAATGCAATATATATATATATATATATATATATATATATATATATATATATATATATATATATATATATATATATATATATATATATATATATATATATATATATATATATATATATATATATATATATATAAAAATATTTAATTAAAAGTATCAGTTTTATTTATTCAATTAGTTATGAAATACTTTAACCACAAAAAAAAAAAAAAAAAAAAAAAAAAAAAAAGTAAAATCATTTGAATTTGACATCGTCAAAGTAGAAAGTGCAAAAGATGTAAAAACCTCTCCATCTTTTTCTCGATCTATTTGGATAGATTCCAAAGATTCAACATCTAATACGTTGTCTGCATAATCCAAAGGAGGTTCCTTATCATCAAAGGGTGGAAACCTCCTTCTCTTGAAATGCCTCCTCTCCCTCTCCTCATCATCAAAGGGTGGAAACCTCCTCCTCTTGAAATGACTCCTCTCCCTCTTCTCTCTCTCCTAATCATCATCCATTCTGTAGACCATTGAGCAATATATATTGGTTCGATAACCCAAGGTGTTTCATTTACAAAAGTTTTTATAGCTCCAGTAATGTGGTATAAGTATAAACCTGTGAAATGAAAAAGTAATACAAGGATAAATTAAATATTTTCACATCATTATTATTATTATTATTTTTATTGTATATTTTTATAGAAGAAGAGAAGTAAGAGGAAGATAGATACCCGAGGTTCAAGAGGAGAAAGAAAGGGTTTGGAAGTTGTTGTTATAAGGAGAGGGTGTTTAGTTTTTCATTACATGTATTATATGATTCTTTTTGTTTTCACCTTTTCAGGTTATATAGAAAGGGTTAAAGATAAGGTCTTGGTAAAGAAAGGATTCTCCCTTCAATTTAATTAGTGTTAAAATAAATTAAGATAAGATAAAGTTTCTAGAGAATATTTAATTAAAAGTTATAGAGTAGAAAACTCTAGAAGAAAAAAGAACCTATTTTGTTTTTAGAAGAAGAAGACATTTTCCCATTGGGGTATCTGGGTTTCTATACATCTGAGAGCTCGGTGTTGTAGTTATCCTGGGGACTTTGGTGTGGATTAGGACAAATTCGAAAGGAAAACAACAAGGTAAGATCAGTTATAAGTTAATAGCTCTGTATCAACATAGGCTAGCTTTATTCAATTATTATTATTATTATTATTAATTCATCAACTTACCTGCATATCTCTTATTTGTTGCCAAGGCATTGGCATATTTTCAAGAAGTTTTAACACTGCATGAGGAATGAAGCATAAAGCCACAAATAATGGCGATATTTTCTGCTGGACATTTCACCACGATCTCGAATGATTTTTCGAATATGTTCCGGTGGCATTTCTTCTTTTTGAACATCAACAAATACAAATTTCGCTTCTCAGCATATTTTTTGTTGTGGAGTTGTTGCCACCTGCAAGAGGAACATGAAACTGTTGCAAAAATATCTTAGTAGAAAATTCATTAAAAAATAAAAATAAAATTTAAAAAATAAAAATTAAAAAAATGTAAATCACAGACAACAAAAAAAAATAAAAAAGGCTAAAACAAAGTTTTTTCAATCGTACATTGAGATCAGGAGCAGAAATTTTAGAAAGCGCAAAAAAATAAAATAAACAAATAAATAAATAAATAAAAAAATTAAAAAAAAAATTAAAAAAAATGCTGGATGGAGAATTGGAAGGCCCACTCCCTGACTGTATCATGAGAACTATAAGATAAGCATTGGCTGTGGTGAATAGTGAAATAACCAAATATGATATTTCAGAGAAAGGTAAAGAAGAGAGAATGTACACTATTTTGGAGATTTGATAGTCAAAGAATTAGGAGCTAAACAAATAATTTTAATTGTAGAATGGCAAGAGAGGTAAGCTACGACGTGGAAAATTCTCAAGACTCCAAATTAGACACGACAATAAGCAAAATCGTTGTGCACATATGCACAACAACCGCCTTTGGCTGAAAATTAAGGATACAGACGTAAGAGGAAACAGAAAAATGTTTGCTATCACATTCAAGCACCCGAGTTTCGGTCAAGAATAAAAGAGGTGGTGTTCAACAAAGTGGAAATTGGATTGATGATCACGAAGGTTGAAGAAAAGAGGTGGTGTTCAACAAAGTGGAAATTGGATTGATGATCACGAATGTTGAAGAAAAGAGGTGGTGTTCAACAAAGTGGAAATTGGATTGATGATCACGAATGTTGAAGAAAAGAGGTGGTGTTCAACAAAGTGGAAATTGGATTGATGATCACGAATGTTGAAGAAAAGAGGTGGTGTTCAACAAAGTGGAAATTGGATTGATGATCACGAATGTTGAAGAAAAGAGTGGTGGTGTTCAACAAAGTGGAAATTGGATTGATGATCACGAATGTTGAAGAAAAGAGGTGGTGTTCAACAGAGTGGAAATTGGATTGATAACCAGGAATGTTGCAGAAATTAATGAAGTAATAGACCATGCACCAGGGTAATTCAGCTCAAAGTTTTCGCGGCACCATCACTATCATCGGAGTCACAAACACCCAAGTGGTGATGGGGAAAGGGGTGGATAAGGGGTTATTTTTGGAAGGTGCAACTCTAGGCTTCTATGGGACTACTGTTGGGGATGCCATCTTAAATTACTATTATAATTTTTTGAAAAGGATGAGTTGTCTGTAATAATGTTTATTGTGTGTGTGAAAGGAGAGCCAACTTCGTGTAAAAGAATTTGTGTATCGAGGCGTATATATATATATATATATATATATATATATATATATATATATATATATATATATATATATATATATATATATATATATATATATATATATATATATATATATATATATATATATATATATATATATATATATATATATATATATATATATATATATCAGATTTTTAAATAAAAATTTATTTAAAATGATTTCTTATCATTGAAAAAGAATATTGATTTACTAATACTGGACAACTCTGGGCTGTAAAATACAAAATTTACACTTACAATTTACACTGACAATTCCATTCTGCAATGTCACTTAATAGTTGATATTGCATTTTCCTTCAAGAATTTGACTTCAACCTTTTCTATTTCACTTCCCTCATCATGACTAAAAACTCTTAACAACTTACACCAACAGTAAATTGGTTTCGGGTTTCAATAATATACAGCATAATATTTATTCACAAATTTTTCTGTTAACTTTTGGTATAACTGCCTTTTTTATTTTTTTATTTTTATTAATTTTTTTTTCCTATACCAGCTGTCTGTGTTTCTTCTTTCACTACATCACTTACATCTAACTCAAACTCTTCCAAACTTACTTCATCAGTACTGGTTGTCAGTGAGACGTGTGATACTACAGGTGAGCTTTCATTAGTTAGTTTAGAAATGGATGGGATTGGTTTAGGTGTTTATTTATACTCTCACTTTTCTTTTTTAAACCCTGCTCTTCTCTTTCCTTTATGTTTTGCAAACATCGTTTGTGGGTTAAAATTTTTGCCTCAATATTTATAACTCCATGAGACTTTGGGTTTTTGATTAACTCTTTTCCCTTTGACTGTAAAATTTCTTCCAAAGTTTTCACTTCACTAACAAAAATATATGAAAATGAAACTTTAAATCCTTTTGGAGCTCCTAATTGTAATTCTTCACTGTTTGCCCAGAAAGAAAACTAATTCTAGTCCTTCTCAAATGATTTTCATCTGTACTTTGATCTGCCTTATAGCTATATCTGCATTATTCATATCCCCACTTCCTAATTGCCATCCTTTTTTTATTTACAGTCTACCACCACTCACGGGCAGAGCCCTTTTCAAGCATCAAAGATGCCATCTGCTCTTCTGCAACTTTCACATTAAGCCTACTTTCGACACACCTTGAAACCTTTTCGGGCAACTGTGGAGTATTGTTTTTCTTTATTAGCCTCCCTCTTACTATTCATGCATTATAAGTGTGTATCTTTATTAGATCCAACCCTGTAACATCATATTTTTCAGGATTAACTTGGTAGATACCATTTTCTCTAAAGTTGGATAGTGTGTGATGAAAATGATCAATCAATTTCCAAAAACTTTGTGGCTCAAAAAATCTCCAGGTATTTTCCATTGGAGAAAATTGAATGGAGTAGTTTTCAAAAACAAATCTCATGCATTAATGAACAAACATTATGAAAGGTGTCTGAAAATATGAAATGATATTTGTAAATGTCAGTGTTGATAGAAATCTCTAACATTTGCTAAAACCAGTAGTACATATATGTCTCTTTCTTCTTATGCTTCTTTTGAGTAGCATTCTTTTTGCAAATGTTCAGTATAAATATATTATAAATAGAAAATATATTTAGGAAAAATAAATAAATAAATAAAATAAAAAAATTTACAGATTAGATTATAACTGAATGAAAGACAGTATATGAGAAAAGGGCAATAATGAAACGAAATCTGAGAGCATTGATGTTCAAATTAAATTTTAAAAAATTAATTGTTCAGTGAATTTGTCAATTTTTCCTTAATGCTCATATTTATTTAAATTTCTTGTAAATTTATTTGTCATCCTTCATGTTAAGTCAAACGTTCCACAAATTTTTTTTTTTTTTTTTTTAAACTTACAATAAAATAAAAAAAAAAAATTTGGTTATTTGAAGACTACACAAAAAAATACATGTAGGAGAAGAGTTAAAAATGAAATGTATGTACAAAATGTACACGTCATATTGCCTATGCTATTAGAGTCTAAAGAAATAATCATGTTTAACATTCTCAATATTGTATAAAAACAAAACAAAACAATACCTTATAAGCATTTGATTCATAACTGAAAAATACTTCATCCATAATAATAATAATAAAATAAAAAAGAAAAAAAAAGAAAATACCTTCTTGCATTTTTTCAAGACATATAATTTATAAATATGGATGTAAAGACATTTTTCCTATAGAAAATATATATATATATATATATATATATATATATATATATATATATATATATATATATATATATATATATATATATATATATATATATATATATATATATATATATATATATATATATATATATATATATATATATATATATATATATATATATATATATATATAGGGATGGAGCGATACCAAAATTTTTGCCGATACCGATACAAAGACTTCCGTGATGAAATATAAGTTTCATAAGTTTGAAGACGATGGTAGTCCCTGAAGGCAGCATCCCTGCGGCGAATAGCGCGAGAACAAGCAGAGTCAAACCAAGGTTTGTTAGGTAAGTAGAAGGGAAAGAAAATGAAATGTACGCCTCCATGCAAGAGAGAATCACCTTGGTTATGCGCTCTGCATACTCAGAGGGACCCCTCCTACGGAAAGAGACCAATAGGCGAAGAAACCAGTTATCTAGCTCATCCTTTATATATATATATATATATATATATATATATATATATATATATATATATATATATATATATATATATATATATATATATATATATATATATATATATATATATATATATATTTTTTTTTTTTTTTTTTTTTTTTTAACCTATACACAGGAGACCTACCCACCCCACAAACACCAGATATAAAACTAATAACATATGCCGACGACATCCATTACGATACAAAACCCTTCCATACCCACAGCCACAACATTCACTCAATCATACATCCAACATCTGGAAACATGGCTAATGTCAAACAAAATGACAGCTTCCCCTGAAAAATCCTCAATTACCCTCATTACTACCGATAGACACCAATCTTCTCTCCACTCCCAAGTAAAACTAAATACCCTCATTCCTTTAAATAAATATCCAAAGATCCTAGGCCTCACATATGACACACACTTCACCTTCTCAAAACACTCCCAAAACATAACCAACACTGCAAACAGGAAATTAAACATCATACGAACATTGTCACATAACAATTTCAGTAACGAACTCACCACTCTCATCATAGCATACAAGCAGCTCTTAACATCAACACTTAATTACGCATCTCCAGCCTGGTACTCTGCCACCTCACTCTCAAACACAGAGAAATTACAAAAAACACAAAATACAGCTCTTCGAATCATCACAGGTTGCACCAGAACCACTCCAATTCAGCATTTACACGAAGAAACAAAAATACTCCCGATCCGTGTTCACCTAGACATGATAGGAACCCAATTCTACACAAACACCCTAGACATATCACACCCTTGTCACTATACCCTACAATTCCACACAAGACACCGTCTAAAATTACCTCCTTCATCCCCTGCCCAGTACTACAGTAACATATTCAGAACCATTCCACCTACTGCAAACAACACACCACTAATCAAACACATACACACCATCATAACACTAAATTATCTCAACACCCGCCAACCAAATCATCTTCTCAATGAACAACCCCCGACATAGCAAATACACAAAACACATTACCACGCAAAACCCAAATTACCCTATCCAGATTAAGGTCAGGCCACCACCCTAACCTACAAGCATACAAATATAGATTCAACATACAAAACACACCATCCCCAATATGTGTGCAAGAACCAGACACAGCAGAACACCTCCTCCTGAGATGCCCCACTCTTACACAACACAGAACCCTCCATCACATCTCTTCTCTATATATATATATATAGAGAATATATATATATATATATATATATATATATATATATATATATATATATATATATATATATATATATATATATATATATATATATATATATATATATATATATATATATATATATATATATATATATATATATATATATATATATATATATATATATATATATATATATATATATATATATATATATATATATATATATATATATATAGAGAAGGAGCGATACCAAAATTTTAACCTATACCAATACCAAGACTTTCAACTTGACTGATACCGATACCAATTATGTATATATCCGATCCCAGTAAGGCTCTAGGAGACTGTCAGCGGGATCAGCACTCTTCTTCATCTAGATCTGTCGTAAATAATTCCATCTTCCATCAACTGTTTCACTGTATGCAGCTGATGTCACCTCAGTGATTCCCCAACTAACTCCATCCATCTCTTCTTGGGTCTCCCTCGCTGTCTTCTTCCTTTTGACATCCACTCTCACCTCCGAAATCCTCCACACGTGTCCCAACCATCTCACTCTCACCTCCGAAATCCTCCACACGTGTCCCAACCATCTCAGTCTTGCTGCATCTAATAATTGGTCCAACTCCTATATTTTCTCTAATTATTACGCTTCTTATCCTTTCCCTCCTGGTCCTTCCCACCATCAACAGCAGCACTCTCATCTCTGCTGCTTCAATTCTCCTTTCTTTTCTTCTTGTCCTACTCCAAGTCTCCACCCCATTTAGCAAAATTGGGCTCAGAGTACTTTAAAAAATACTTACTTTACTCCTATATGAATACTTCTATTAGCCGAGAATTGGTATTTCGCCCTCACCATTCTTCCGTATTTCTCCATCCTGTTGATTTCCAGCGTATTTCTTCATTCCCTTGAAAATATTCCCCCCTCAAATACTCTCATCTTTCTACCACCCTCACCTCCTCGCCATCCACCTTCAGCACAAGTTCCTCTCCCTCCTCTTCCCTACTAACTATTAACAGTTCTGTCTTCTCTACATCAAGCTCAATCCCGCCTCTTTCAGCTTTTTAGCAAAACTTTTCTTCATACATATATATATATATATATATATATATATATATATATATATATATATATATATATATATATATATATATATATATATATATATATATATATATATATATATATATATCACCGCTAATGGGCAGAGCCCTATTCAAGGAGGGGGTGTTAAAGCAATGGAAAAGATAAAACAACCCACAAGCCCCACAAAACGCAAATTTTATAGGTCAACACAGACGTTGGCTTTAATGGAATGGAGATTAAATTCAGCAAGAAACAGAAGATGGGAGAGAATTCCATAAAACAGAGATGGCTGGAAAAGAGGTACCACAGCAAACAAGCCTGGAGTTGCCTATGCTTAAACAAAATTTATATGCAGACAATGCACCCCTTGTGATACAAGGATGCCGTAAAGGTGGAGGTATGCGAGTGGATAGTTCCCTCGAGCATTTGCCTCTGTAGTACCTATAGAAAAGAGACAGGGCACAAACATCACGTCGCATGGAGAAAGGGTCAAGTGAAATTGTAAGAGAGGAACAGTTTATAAGTCTTTCAGCCTTTGACTCAACCCTATCCAAAAAACGGGTGAAACCTGAGCCACCCCAGATATGAGAGCAGTACTCCATACATGGGCGGATGATACCCTTGTATAATTAGGTAACTGCGAAGCAGAAAAAAAATTCTCGCAGCCTAAACAGAACTCTCAGCTTCTTTGAGGCTGCCTTAGAAACCATTGTGATGTGAGGTTTCCAAGACATTTTTTTGTTTATGTAAAGGTCAAGAATATTTATATTGTCAACAGAAGAGACGGGAGAACCATCGAAAGAAATAGAAAAGTTACGAGGTGTCTTTGAGGGGGAGATCTGTAAAAGCTGAGTTTTTAAAGAGTTGAATTTTACAAGGTTGAGACGACCCCACTGGGAAATTCTATCCACATCTGCAAAAATGTAATCGGAAAGATGAAGACGAGAGGCAGCTCTAGATGCAATGGAGGGAGTAGATTTGAAATGGGTAGAAGAATGGAAAGTTGAGTCATCGGCATATGAATCAAAATTGACAATTTACAAAACGTTCACCGTACATCCCTAATTACTAATTTCACAGTAAAAGTAAAATAAAACAGATTTCATTTCTCAGTACCAAAACATTTCTTTAAAAAGAGACACGAAAACGAAGTATTATGAAGTGAAACATCGAAAAGAAAATTAAATATTTCTTATTTGAGTGATCCAAGAAATATCATCATTCCTGGCAAAGCAGCAACCGAACAACATGCACAAAAATTTAAAAAAAAAACTAGTGATATGAAACGCAGTGATATATTAAAAAAATATAAAAAAAAAGAGAGAGAGAGTGAGTGAGATTTTGTTAAATCGGAGGTGACAGACATTTAAAATTAATTTACATAGATATAATGTAGGACTATATTACAAATTAATTTTCAAACTTTAAAATTAAGGATTTATTTTTTATTTTTGTAATAGATTTGCTTTGTAATTATTGACAATTATTGACATTAAAAGATTGGACATTCTTTGCAAATTTAAGAAGTAATTAAAACATATGTCAGATTGTTAGAAAAAGTTAAGTTCATTTTATTTTGGAATAGATTCAAAAACTTTTTCATTTGAACAAAACATCTGGAAATTATATACTTACATACTACGATCTAGCATATTTAAAGGAAATATTATAAAAGGTAAAATTACTGATGCTGAAGGTACTTACAAATACAGAATAAAGATGAATATGTTCATAGAGATGCTCCCTGGGCCAGAAAAGTTTTCTCACTTCTTGGCTTTGTCAGCACTACATGTAAAAAGGTACGCCTGTATCAAATGAAGTTGAATTCGAAGAACCTGAAAAATAAAATGAAAACAAACAATAGCTTTTAATATTTCGGCAGCAATCACTTTTATCTAAAATAAAAAAAAATAAAAAAAAAAAAAAAGTAAAATTTTTTAATATAATCCCTATCAAAACACACGCCTGAAAATTCATAGGATGTTGAGGGTTCTCAAGACCACCAAAACGAAACACCTTCCTTATATATCATAAGTGTGAAAATGGGTTTTGTAAAAGGGTGAAATTTCTATTCTAAAATTAGATTTATAATCTGGAGAAAAATGAATGTATTTTCTACAGAGGGAAAAAATGTTTCCCTTACATAAAATAGTTTCACAACTCCGAGATGAAATACAAGAAGCAAGAAGTTCTAAGCTTTGAGGACGATAGTTATTCCTGAAGGCAGAGTTCATGAGCAAACAGCACAAGAACATGCAGAGTTAAACTAAAGTTTATGAGATTTACCTTGAAAGGAAAGAGAATGGAATATGCCTGAGAGAATCGCCTAGGTTATGCCCTTTGTGCATCTGGGAGACCCATCAAGAAGAAGAAATAATCATTACGAAGGGAATCAAAGTAATTCGACACAAGTCTGACTTTAGAAATTACAATGGTAAGCATATAAATAATAGAGAGGTGGTGAACAAGGAGGAATGGCCACAGTCACCTAAGGTAGAATTAGAAGCAAAAGTTTAAGTGATGGGTTTAGCATTAGTAAAAGGTAAAAGGGGCAGATGTACCATCAAAAGATACTGAAAAGGAAAAGGAAAAGCAAAGTTAAAGATAACACAAAGTTGTGCAAAATACCAGAGTGTGTGGGGTAGAGGAACATGAAGGTTCATTGCACTTCCTACGAAGAAAAGTTTTTATTAGCACAGAGAATAGATTTTTCACAATTCTGCGATGAAATAAAAGTTGCAAGAGTTTCTGGAGACTGAAGACGATGGTAATTCCTGAAGGCAGCGTTCCTGTTTGAAGCTATTACGAATATAAAAATGAAAGGCGAGTTCTCTAGCTGTTTCATTCTACCAAGAAGAAAGACACTGGCTGTAGCGAACATTGAAATCACCAGGAATGATGATTTTAGAAAATGAATTTGAGAATGTGCTTTATTTTTGAGTTTAAGTAGTTGTAGAATTTATGATAGTCAGTTGAGTTAGGAGACATATACATAAGAGATAAATTTATTAGTAGATTGGCAAGAGAGCCTGGGACATAAGGAAGAAAATTCGGAAGACTTCAGACTAGACGCATGAGAACAAACAACGTTGTTGCACAGATAATCACAACTGCCTTTGGCTCTAAATTGAGGATTAAGTCAGTACGAAGGTACAAAATAAAATTTTCTGTCATAATGCTCAAGCACAGAAATTTCAGTTAAGAATAAGTGGCAAAGTTTAGAGGAGTAAGAGTTATGTTCAACAAATTGCAAATTAAAAACCACGAATGTTGCAGAAATTAATGTAGAAAGAACTTTTATTGAAGCAGGTTGACAATATCTTGAAGACTATAACCTAACAGTTGGAGGTCGTCAACTCTCAAATGGTATTGAGGGACTATTGTTGGAATCCGCTCATCTTGGATTCTCTGAGGTTGTTCATCTGCACCATTTTTATAATTTTGTAAAAAAGATTGTGTAATGAGTAAGTGTTGTGGAGCACCTGCTAATATGAGCACTCTTGCTGAAAGAATGTGAAGATGTGTGAAAGTGGGGAGAACCATTGGGTACTGGAGTACAATGTGATGTTCCCCAACACCTCAAATGTCCAATAGAGGTAATCTCATCGCTTCAGACTGTGCTAGGTCTTCCAATATATATATATATATATATATATATATATATATATATATATATATATATATATATATATATATATATATATATATATATATATATATATATATATATATATATATATATATATATATATATATATATATATATCTTAGAAAAGAGGGGCAAGGCTTACAAAAAACATCAAATTACTGGAATAAGCCTAAACATCTTTGAAGTTATATAATGATACATAGCATTAAGAAGGTAAAATAAGTTATGAGGCCAAAAAAAATTAGAGAGGAGTGTTTAATGGGACAATGCATAACTACAACAGTTCAGTAAGTCTCTATCGGGAACAGTAAAGAAAATAAGAGTGAGTATGTGAAAGAAGACAATTCCCACAAGCTTTCCCTTGGAGAAGGTGTTTAGAAAATGACCGTGAAATTGAGAGTTGGTAAGAAGATGTGAACTGAGGTAAAAGTGATCTGCCACATTTTCATAAGCTGGGTGGATGAATCCTTAAATATGTGATACATACTCCTCACATACTGCAAGTAAACAATCATCAACACGAGGAAATTAGTGCAACAAAAATCAAGAGATAAGGAAACAACAACAAGAATGAAAACAAAGGAAAACATTCAAAAGATTATGCAAAGTTTAAAGACAAAATGCCTGAGTTTTACAATGACATTAGATACAACCAGATATTATTTGTTCAAATTGGATACAAGAAAGATCTGAGAACATATTACATAAAGAGCTCTGTAGAATGAAGATTTCCTATTGGGGTGGTTATTTTTAAAAGTGCAAAGAATAATGCAATATTAAGTCATCAGCATCAGAGTTGATGTATGAGAAAGTAAATGCTGAGGTTCATAGATTAACTGACAAAATAAAGCTATAGGCTAAATGAGCTCTAAGGTACAACAATATTTATAGATTTAAAGAAAAAAAATAATTCACATCTCCTTCAAATGTCCAGAAAAGAAATGAGATGAGAGAATACAGAGAAAGAGACAGAGATCAAATATGAGATAAAGTTACAAAAAGTGACAAAGAATCACTGTGAAAGGAAGAGTAAGATAAAGAAAAGAGATTTTCAGAAGAGAATTCTTAATAAAAATCCTATTAGCAATGAGATAAGATTAAATGAAATTAAAAGCTTTCAATTTTTTCCTAAGAACAAACTCAAAACCTTTAGAAAAACTAAAGGAGAGTTAAAGAAAACATCATGATAGGTGTGGGGCTATGAGAGAGTTTCAAATTTTTGCCACAGATTAAATCAGAGCATACTTCCAACACAAATTAAAGTAGAGACAAAGATATTAAAAAACAATGTGCAAGTATAGAGATATGAGTTTTAAGAACTGTAGAAGAAATATTTTAAGGAAAAGATTTCTTAAATTAACCTCAAATAGGAAGAAATCACACCTCTATATGAGGTAACAAGCTACAACTATATTACAACATACTTTAATAAAAAAATTACAGCATTAATAAATATAAGCTTACTCCCTCATTAAATACAAGTATTAAGGAAACTTACTCAAATAATTTCACTCTGTATTTAAGAAAAATCATCACAAATGGAAATATATTCAGTTTAGTTAAAACTATATATTATTATTATTATTATTACATGAAAACTATGAGAGGGTTATAAAATAAAGTATTTACAGCATAGCCATTAGATCTGTGTAAAAAAAAAAAAAAATAAATAAATGGATATATATCAAAAGATGAAATATTATAATAGTTACTAAAATGATTTGCTTTACTCCGAAATTATTGATAAAAAAAAATTGTCTATAAAGGAAATTTTCTAGATTACTGCATAAAAAAATAAGTAGTGTGTGTAAACTGTAAATAATATTTAATGGATTATAAGTGACATGAAATATAACTGATCCGCTCATGATTAAGGGGTAATGTTTAACTGTGGTAAGTTAAATATATTAACATGGTATTTAAAAGCTAACAAGTTCAAATAAGAGATAATTAAGAGGTAGCTCATTTTAATTTGTATACACATTATTTTCTTTTTTTTTTTTATTGAATATAAAATCATTAGCGAGAAAGATGAATGTACATAATTGTTATGAAATCTAGCAGAGTAAATTAATATTCTGTCTGGGATTATCACCAGGATAGTTTGAGAATTTGTTTCATTATTTAACTATTGCTTACTATCTAATTTATCTATATTCTTGTAAACTGCAATTTCTTAAATAGCATTTACAATATTTAACTGTTTTTCTTTTTCAAAATATTTAATTGTATTTATTAAACACTATTAAATACCAGATTCATATATATATATATATATATATATATATATATATATATATATATATATATATATATATATATATATATATATATATATATATAACTTAAATAATCTTTACTTGTTAGAAGCATGAACTCATTCTATGAGTGTCAAAGAAGAGAGATCCTTATCAAACCTCTATCATCCTATCACTCTAACTGTTCTTTCCAAAGTTTTCAAACCTATCCTTATGAGAAAGATTTGTAAACCTTATATCTTGTATTTTCTACCAGATCACCAACAATGGTTTAGGTAAGGATACACGAGCTACAGGTCATCTACTTTCCCTTCTCTCTGACTATGGTCTTATTTTCTTTGGTATTTTGGTGAATCTTTAATTGTGGTACTAGACATATCTAAAGCTTTGCAAAGAGTCAAAGGTTTCTTTTCTAAACGTCTCTCTTTTACTATCTATCTATCCTTCTGTCTCATTTCCTTTCCCCATCACATTCACTCTCACTAAACAGGCTTCTCAACTTTTCACCACAACTGTTTGGTCCTTACAGATATTATTCACCCTTGGTTGGAGTATGCATCGTATATCTGGAGTAGTTTCACACATACTGAACTACTCTCCTTATCAAGTAGTAAGTGTGAAACAAACTTAACATCTTCTCCCTCTCATTAATTCACTCCAATCCTTTTCTGGACATCAAACTTGCATTACTTTCCTTATACCATCACTATTATAATGTTGATGATTCTCTTTTAAACTCTCCTATCAAATACCTCCTCCTTTGAAGAGATGTTGTGTGACCTGCCTTTTCAAACAGACTCAAATTCTCTATTCAACTCTCTCAACTCAGACTCAACTTCTATGCTCATTCTTACACAGAGTATATTCCAATGGTAAATCTCGGTTACTCTTCCTTCTTCTATTTCCTCCTTTCCTTCAACTTGCAGAAGTACTTTCAAAAGTTGTACATTATGTCATGTCAGCCATTAATCAGAATAAAGAATTGCTTCTCTTGAAATTATGTTGGCCTCTCGTTTTTTATCACTAGAGGTTATAATATATATATATATATATATATATATATATATATATATATATATATATATATATATATATATATATATATATATATATATATATATATATATATATATATATATATATATATATATATATATATATATATATATATATATATATATATATATATATATATATATATATATATATATATATATATATATATATATATATATATATATATATATATATATATATATATATATATATACAAATTATATAAACTGACATGAGAACCTAATTTCTTGTTCACTTTATATACACATAAAAAAAAAAAAAAACCATAAAAAAAAAAAAAAAAAAAAAAAAAAAAATAGTCCTGAATTTTCGTCAGATAGATATTATACACATTAGATTCAGATCTTGGAAGTCATAAAGTCTTCAGCTGAGTTTGAGCTAAAACCTGAGTAAAGCTATTTTTTATTATAACAAAAATCTTTTAACATTTGCAGTTGTAAGTAAAAATAAAAAGGTCTGGACTCTATTTTAAAATGAGAGTTGAAGTTAGGTAATTTTAAAATGAAGTTAGAATATGTGTTGGACCCAGTGGTAAAAATTTAATGGCTAAATTAGGTCCAGTTCAAGAGCTTACAGACAAAGTGGAAGAGACCTTTCAATTATATCACTTCTACAACCCAACAATCAACAGATACAACTCAAATACTGTAGTATATTAGTGTTAGATCTCAACTGCCCAAAAGAGAATACTCCATTTTTTTTCTTTATGTAAAAAGACTTAATATGTTAAAAGTGTCCATAAAAAAAAAAAAAAAAAAAAAAAAAAAAAAAAAAAACAAGTAAATTGGTCAATAAAGAAGAGTTGACAAGTTTTTTTTAGCCTATCCAAATAGCATCTGAAACCTGAATCCTTTCAGATATGAGAACAGTACTCCATACAAGGGTGGATGAGACCATTATGCAGTTTTGAGTAATTGAAAATGGGATAAAAATTTGAAAAAATGTAAGAAATAAAATTATCAATATAACCTGTATTTATACATATCAATTCTATGTTAATGTCGTTTATCAAATTTGTATCATTTAGCTATATTATTTCAAAATTATTATTTTGATTATACTTTGTCACTATGGCTAAAAGATCAGCTTCAGCTGTGTGGGAGTACTTTACAATGTTTCAGGATAGGCTCGAAATAGCTAAATGCACATTTGCAGTCAAAAAATTACAAGATGACCTTCGGGTGCCACAAGTAAAAATTTTTAACCAAATCTTTATGATGGCATCTAAAATCAAAACACAATGATGAACATTCACTAACAGAAGAGGAGTGGTCAAAAGAAAAAGAAAATATTGATAATTTTATATCTTATATTTTTTCAAGCTTTACCTTAGGGTCTTACTTAGGTAAACCCTCTGAATCACTATTGTGGGAAATGCATATAATCATTAATTTAAGTGAATGTTGGCTATTCTACTCCTACCTTATAATTAAATAAACCTTAATTAAATTTGTATCTAATTTTCTTAACCTAAAATTTTAGTGCATTTGACCTCTTTACAAATTTTAGGAAAACCTGGTCAGAGCACCAGTCAAATTTGGGAGACCCCGGCCAGTCCCTATTATATATATATATCAAAAGGAGAGAGTTTGGACGTAAAATAGGAGTAACAAAGCAAAAGGTTCACTGAAACACCAAAGTAGAGGAACAAGAGTGGGAGAGAAAGATTTTACCAATCAATCACGATCTGTTATATGATTAAAAGCAATAAAAGACATTAAAATTGTGTTCTAAATTTCTATAAAATACAGATTTTGAAAACAAAAATCACAGAATTCAAAAGTTTCAAGGTATTATCAAGGATTGGATAAACATTCAGTGCATAGTGAAAAATAATAATAATAAAATCATATACAATAGGAAATACCTTACATACTAATAAATTTATGTGAGGCAAGAAATTATTAGGTACTGAATACTTCAAAATAGTTGAAAAATTACAAACATTAAATAATAATCTCTTTGCTTAACTCCCTAATGAGAACCACAGGATAATCTCATTTCACGAGTCTACTCAAAAATTCTTCTCCTTTCATAATTTGGTTCAAGTATTTCCTCTTGTTTTATGCTACAGGGTGGCAAGATCTCTTCTTCTGTTTCCGAATATTGCTCAAGTATTTCCTCTTGTTTTATGCTACAGGGTGGCAAGATCTCTTCTTTCCTGATGAAAATAATCCTAAAAATATTCATATTAATTTTTCCTACCCTGATATGTGTAACAATGCAGATAAATCTTATATCTGCCGTTTTTTACATCTTTTTTTTCTATTCAACATCGTGTTTCCCTCTTTTCCATGTATAAGCATGTGTCTTTTAAAGCTTCCTTTTTGATTGCATTCATATCTGCAGTGAGAACATTTAAATAACTTTACATTTCCATGATGTATAAGCATGTGTATTTTTGTGCGCTCTCCGATTACATGCATAAGGAGCAGTCAGAACATTTAAATATTTTCAGGTTTTAACATATGGATTTTTAAGTGTTTTTTCTGATTACATTCATCTAGGGGAATTGAGAACATTTAAATAACTTTACATTTCCATGTATAAGAATGTGTTTTTTGAAGTTTACTTTAAAATTAAATTCAAAGGAACAGTGAGAACATTTAAATAATATGATGTTGCTGTGAATTACATTCATAACTGCAATGGGCACAATTTAACTTCCTTTTTTCATGTGTTTTTAAATGGATTTTTAAAAAACTCATTTTTGCTTTTAAAACTAAAATTACAAAATCTGCAACCGAGGTTTTCCTGAGGACTCTTTTTAATACTTTGATCACGTGTTACCGAAGTTGGGTGTCTCCTTCTTCAAGTCATTTTCATTTTGGAACCTTTCTCTACTTCAATATCGCCGCCAAGGAGTCTCTCTACAAAATAATAATAAAAAATCGTATTTTTGCAACGTAAATTTTATATACTTTATAACAATCGTATTAAATATAAAATTCGTAATTTTTAAAATTTATTTTAATGTCGAAAAAATTTTTAACATTTCACTATAATCAAAACCAAATTTACGATTGCAACTCTGGCAATCGTAAATTTTTATTATTATTATTATTATTTTGAAGTGCGACCTTAAATTTTTTACTCATTTAATTTAAGTTCAAATTATATTTCTTCAAAGATTCATAGACCATTCCGTTTCCCTTCGATGCCTTTTGGTTCGTCCCTTTTTACGCTTAACCTTCTCATGGGGTTCTCTAGTGTACCCTTCTGTCATATTGAAGTGCCTATATTCCTCCAACCTTCCTCATTCTTCATATATACCGTACAGGTTTACAAGCGCTTACTCCTGAATTACGTTTTTAAAACAATAAAATGGTGAAATATAAAACCGAATCGGAGATGATTAGAGGGGCAGTTTCCATATATAACCCCTCAACTACCCTTTCCCCAATCACTATTTGGGAGTTGGTGGCAACTCTTGCTCGTAATCAACATGAGTGAACAGTAGAAGTGACTGAGAAAAGATCCTTAATGAGCAGTACAAAGAGGATAAGGGATACAATCGAACCTTCATAAAAACCTAATAATGGTCTCTCTCTTTCTCAAAGGTTAGAGAGAGAGAAGAAATTCCTTGCATAGCGTATGAGGTAATGAATCAAACTCATGGCAGATGTGTCATGGTTCAATTCCTACAGAAAAACTCTATACTGTATTCCTCTTCGATTGAGGGCAAAAGGATCTAAATAAGAATAGAATAGAATAGGAAGAAGAGGGAGTAGAAATATAATAATAATAATAAATATATAGAGAGAACTGTTGATAGGATAGATTTAACAAAATTCTATCACAAAATATTAGTAGCATGAGACTAAGGAAATTTTATGAAGATGACATCTTTGTGAGGAATAGTGTAATAACAATCAGAGTTACTGTCAATCGGGAATTGACTTATTAATTTGTATGAACTAAAGTTATATTAAAAATAAATCAAAACTGTATAAAAACAATTATGCAAAGATTTTTTCTTCATCTGATTCAAATTGTGCCTCTGAACCTCCGTCATAAATTTCTATAAATTAAATTAACTCAATAATAATAATAATAATAATAATAATAATAATAATAATAATAATAATTATAAAGTTTTCCATTCAATTAATAACCTGTTTGTAATTTAAGTAAAAAATAACCACAACTTTGAATTGTCAAACCTTTAAATTCTGAGAACAAAATTTCTTCTCAACCATCGTCTGATTTTCAGATTTTAGGACATCATTATTAAGCAATTCTTCATCAAATATGGATTCCTTCTATGATTCTCTCAACTCTGATCTTATTAATGTCTTTTCGTCTAATTCTTCATTTTTAACGCCCTCCGCTAAAGTGAGGCTCGCTTCATTGCTGGGAAAGATCTAAAATAAAAACAAAAGATTTGAATAAGGTTAAAGGAATGTAATACAATCAAAATCAAACCTAAGTATGATAAAGATCTATGAAGGGAGGCAATCAAATTGAAGACCAATAGGACCATCAAAAAAATGTTAACTCTATTGTTGGGGTTAAAGGAAGGTGATGGCGTTAGTTAGTTTGGATTAGAGTGCAAATACTAATCTAATACTAAAAAAATACTTCATCCAGTTTTTTAAATAAAAATTCGAATTTCTGTCATTTTCATAAAAAAATTATAATTATAATTAAAATAAAAATTTTTTAAACTTAATATAGTTTAATGAAACAGCATAGATTATAGCACAGGATGTAAGAAATTTTTGAAATTACAAAACATTATTTGAATTCAGGGTTGAAGAAAGAAAGAAAGAAAAAAAAATTTCTTACATTTCACTATATTTTTGTAGTTTTGAGAAAAAACAAATCAGATTAACAACAAAATTTAATAATTAAAAACCTTATTATACTAAGTACACATCACCATGTACAACTGTCATACTGATTTTGTACTTGTGGTTGCTGAGAAAAGAATATCTGCTCTTAAATGTATAAAAACAATCAAATACAAAACTTTATTTCAAGCAAATGAAATTAAAAATAAGAAAAAATTATTCTTTGATGCAATTAATGTTTGTGGGGAAGTGTAAATCTCATTGATCATGAGGTTGTTGATGGACCAGAAGAAGAGCCCAGAGCAATGACAGAGGCCTATTATGAACTTATCTTTAAAACACAAATTCAGAGCAAGTCAGATTTATCAATTTTTGTGAAACCAAAAGCTTCAAAATGAAAAAATTCTGCTACCATTTGCAAAACCTATCTTTCAAAATAAGAATTTTCTATTCTCAAACTTAAAAACAGAATACCAAAACATGTCATACCTGAAATAGTATTCAAATTGTTCTGACATAAAAATTTCATAAAATCATATTTTATGGTTTATTTTAAATTTATTTTCTTAATTTTGAAGTTTATTTATCAAATGTAATACATACTTTTTCAGCTTGTGTGACTGTATTTTCATTACAAAAGGGAACTTGTGCAACATGTCTTTTAATACAGTCTCATTCTTTCTCCATCAAATTCTCTGACTCAAGACCTACCCACCATGCCCACAATAAAGAATTTTATTCTTTATTTTACTCAACAAATAACATCCAAATTATATTCAAATTAAACTACTTCCTTTCAGAAAAGTTTCATATACATGAGAAAATTAAAGATATACAAAAAAAAAAAAAAAAAAAAAAAAAAAAAAAAAAAAAAAAAAAAAAAAAAAAAAAAAGTTCATTTCACTATACAGTTTAACAACAGAATTTAATCAATAGAAACTTTATTATACTAGGTACGCATCGACATTTACAATTGATATAATAATTTTGCCCTTGTGGTTGCAGAGATAAGAATATCTGATCCTAAATGTATAAAAGCAATCAAACACAAAACTTTATATCAAGCAAATGAAATTAAAAATAAGAAAAAAAATTACTCCTTGATTCAATTAATATCTGTGGGGAAATGTAAATCTCATTGATCATGAGGTTGTTGATGGACCAGAAGAAGAGCCCAGAGCAATGGCAATAACCTTTTTCAAACTCTTCTTAAAACACACAAATTCAGATCGATCAATTTTTGTGAAAGCAAAAGCTCCAAAATGAAAAAAATGCTCCTACCATTTGCTTTTGCTTTTATTCTCTCAAGATGATCTTATGAAGGAAAATGTACTTTCTTCTTATATTCTTGCCTCTCTTTAAAAAGGATACGATGTTTCTGTTTCACTAAAGTCTTCCTATCTAAGTTGCTGTACTTCAAATTAAACATGAATTCCATCAAGTCTTTTGGTTTAATTTTTTCCTCTTTTACAGAGTTCCCAAACTCCATTTTTTCAGTTTTTGCGAGTATAACTTCTCCTATGTAGTAACATTCCATCAAGTACTCATTTTCTTTATAAGACCAAACCCATTCCATTTCCATTTTCTTTTTGTGAGTTAAGTAATGTCTCTTTAAGTATGATTCAGTCATACCTGCAGTCACACATTTTAAAAATTTACTTTTACCATGAACGTTTATATGTCCTCTCAAGTATGTCTTATGTTCACACACATTCAAAATCACAATGAGAAGGACACCTAAATAATTTTAATTTAGTATGACTTAATACGTGTCTCGTCAGGTAGTCTTTGCTCTTATATACATATTCACATTCCTTTTAATTACAACCATAACTGCCTTAATAACATTTAAATATCTTATCATTATTGTGCTTTAAAATATGTGAATTTTCATTTGCTTCTTTATTGCAAGCCAAGTTTTATTATTCCGAGGGCTTAAATAACTTTCTTTTCGTTTGAATAATAAAAATATGGCTTTTTAAACTGAAATTTTTGTTACACTGGAAACAACACCAAGAGCATCTAAGCAATTTTCTTTTCCTATGCAACAATGAGTGATTTTCAAACAATTTTATTTTTGAAGTGGGACTTGCTTAAAAGTACTTTTGATATTAATATTGCCTAAATGCTCTGATCCATCCTTTCTTGATCTCTTAGCAACAACCTTTCTTTGGTCATCAACATTTTCAACCCCCTGCATCAAATAAATTAATTAGAACAAAGTAAAAAAATTCATTTCTTTCATTTATAAATCACTAATTATTATATGTCAGAAAAATATGATTTCGGATTTGAAAATAAAAATTAAATGCTTCTGAAAATGAATATATCTTATTTTCGGTCCCAGAGACTAACACATCAACCATGTGATGTTAATCTTTAAATTATCAGACTCTTACATCTGTCCATACTTAAGCTTGTGATCAATTGTGAACAGCACAAATTTCAAATTGGTAAATGGGCAACCTGTTATACAAACCTAAGTGTTAATAGTGGTGTTCCCCAAGGTTCTGTTCTATCCCCAACACTTTTTCTACTTTTCATTAATGACCTTCTCTCTGTTACTTAATCTCCTATCCACCCTTCATTACTCCTTTCAATTTGAAAGAAACCCTCCCAACAGCAGTTAATACACGCAAGGAGCAAATGAACTCTATCTCGTATTCCAATTTTAGGCAGAGAATAAATAGTAATTAGGTTAGGGAGAGAAGAAATTCCTTGTATAGCGTATGAGGTAATGGATCAGACTCATTGCAGATATATCATAGTTCAATTCATCTTTAAATTTATACAGCTTTAAATTTCTCTCCTGCAACTCAATCTCAGATTATTTATTTCTACTAGTACTCTTTTTATATTACTAAAACAGTTTTGATTCTACTCAATTACTCACGTATGTTGTAATTAATTGCCATGGTTTAAGTTAATTTGAGGAATAATAATGGGCATTAAAAAAAGCTTTTCTCTATAAATGAAGGTGTCCGGGCTCGGCGCCAGTTCTAAAATGGTGGGCTAGGAGTGAGGTATTTTTAAAAAGATTTAACAGTGGAGCAGGTGGAAAAAATAACAGCTTAGCAACCTTAGTTAAAGTAAAGTGCGGACGTGTTTCTAAAATTATATCGTTTTCATAAGAACACGAACCTCTCTCTCTGTTTTAATCCTTTCTATGCCTTTATTAGTTCATTTTTCATAAAAGGAAATAGTTCAAATATTTTAATTTAAATTTTTTTTATAATCCTCGTTTGTTTCAAATTGTCTTTAAAAAATAAATCCGTTTAAAAATGTTTATTTTTTTCAAATGTTGGTAAGAGTTGAGTCAGATCCCCACCCCCCCAGAACTTCATTTCCACCAGTCAAATTCTGTTATCCTTTCAACGTTTTACTCATCACAAACACTTCTTCAACAAACACGATTCCTTTACCTTTCCATATACATATTTCTCTTAGAATTAGAAGACATTGTGGTTACAATTAAGTAAAAGAACATTTTAAAAATCTTTACAATTTGTATGTCTAAAAATAAAAATAAATAAAACTGATAAGGAATATTTATAAAAAATTTTTTTCATCATTTTTAAAAAATTACATTAATTAAAAAAAAAAAAAAACTTTTAAAACAATAAAAAAGTAAAACCAAAAAATGATGCCATAATAAATCATAAAAACATCAACAAACGTACATGATGTCAATAATCGCTATTAAGATTTTTCCTCTCTAACCTTTCCAAAAAAAAAAAAAAAAAAAAAAAAAAAAAAGTAAAAATAAAAGGGCTCACCTTCCCTGAGTTTCCATCATCTTCAATAAAATCTGAATATTCAGTGTCCCTGGAAGTTGTTTCTGGTCTTATAACTTCGTCAACTTTTCATTGTGCCGTGCCGGAGGTTTTAAATAAATTATTGTGTCTGGAGGGATCTTAAGTAATAAAATAAAAAAATTAGAGTCAATTTACAAGCACAGTAAAGTGCAGGAATATAAATAAAATATTTTCCCTACAATTTGATTTATATTATTTAACTTGTTCATTCACATACGTAATAACCATTTTTAATTTGGACAGACATATAGACATTTAAATATCTGAAAGACTAATGTAAAAGCTTCGAAGGTCACATGACTATAATCCTTCAATAATTCAAAAACTTTCAACATGGTTAATTATGTAACTTTTACATCTCTCTCTCTATTTTTTTTTTTTTTTTTTTTTTTAAAGTGAGAGATGTTCAATGGAGTTAACATACTTTACAAGCCCTGCCTGCGTGTAACAAGTTTTAAATCTTAGCATAAGGAAGCAGGGTCTTGGCACAAATTTTGTGGAGATCCATATCTTTGGGCTTGCTTTCTGTGATACCTCCTCACCTCATCTACAGCCATATGATTTGTGGAATTTTTTGCCATCATGGTTTTCCTTCTAAATTTAATAACCTTTCTCAGCTTGCATTCACCTATGGGTTTCTCTCTATCATTTTTTCTCCTTTAACATCTATCTTTGAATAGGAACTTGCTCGGGAGGAGTGGTGGTAATAATAATAATAAAAAAAAGTTACTATACACGTATTTTAAAAGTCTGACTTACAGAAATCTTCCCTGATAGTAGAATGCTTTTAATAATCTATATCTGAGCAATCACTCATTCAAAATTCTATGAAATGCAGCCAAATTATAATTTCAACATATATTTAACTAAATTATAGATGAAATATTGCATTACCTGTGGGCCTTGATGAGGATACTCTAAAGGTAATGCTAAATCCTTCTCTTCTATTTTAATTTCTATCTTTATATCAATAGTAAAGTTGACTAGGAATCCATTAACAAATTGGAAGTATCTGTAGGAAAACAAATCAAGGTATATATATATATATATATATATATATATATATATATATATATATATATATATATATATATATATATATATATATATATATATATATATATATATATATATATATATATATATATATATATATATATATATATATATATATATATACAGTGGAACTCCATTATTCGTCCCCTCCAGTATTCGTCTTTTCCGATATTCGCCCTGTAATTTTTTTTCTGATATTCGTCGAAAAATCAATATTCGTCCTACCTACGAAAGCCTATAACCTTAAAAATAAAAACTCTTAATAACAATCATTGTTTTTCTCATCCAAAAGGTAAATTTCTTTTTAAAATTTTATGTGTTTAGCGTTTATGTAGGCCTACACAGTACGTATTATTTATGGCAGTACGCTGTTTAATATGTACTGTAGTTGAATCGTACAGTGTTTGAAATGATTTCGGAGATCGATTATAGATTGAAATTTTTTTTTTTTGTTAAAGAATAGATAGGCAAAATTCGAGGCTGGGAACGAATTAATCCATTTTTAGTTAATTCCTATGGGAAAAAATTATTCGATATTCGTCTTTTTTGATATTCGTCATCCCCTCAGGAACGGATTAATGACGAATAGTGGAGTTCCACTGTATATATATATATATATATATATATATATATATATATATATATATATATATATATATATATATATATATATATATATATATATATATATATATCAGGCTTGGGTCCAAGGACAAGTACTTGTACCAAAAATAATTGGACTTGCGTCTAATGTACTTGGAAAAATGAAATTCCTTTCAAGTATTTTTAAGTTAAAATATAAAAATAATTTATTGATCTCTTACTTTCTCAATTTTAATGAATGTATCCAACCCTCACTATCACTTACCAACACTCAAATACCGAGTAAACAAATTATTATTGCTTCGTGTTCAAGGTAGGTATTTAAAAAAAGTTGGGAATTCACGAAATCTTTCAAAATGTCAACTGATATCTTGCTTAGGAGTTACAGCTCCCTACAGAGATAAATGGCATTTAGAAAGTTATATATTACCTAACAAACAATTCCATGGGCATCATATTTTTTTTTTTTTTTTTTAAGTTATCACCATCACTCACGGGCAGAGCCCTATTCGAGGGGTGTGGTTCTTAGCCAGAGAAATTGAGTTATATATTATATCTGACCAAGATGATAAGTTACACAGATTATTTGGGTTTTTGGATAAGGAAACCCTGCTCCGGTACAAACTTACAAAGGAATATGAGCAAGTTTTAATGGATTTTGACAGAGAATCTAATCTAAGATTATAAATATTATGACTGAAAATGTTACAATAAAATATCTCCTTTTTTCCTACCATAATTTTCTGAAATAACTTCTGAAAATTAAGATGCAGACTCAAATAGTAATGATCTAAGCAACATTTTTGAAACGTATTCTGAGCTGCACTAACAACCAAATATAATTTCTGCTTTGCTCAAACTTTGTAGTAGAAGTTGATGTTTAAAAAAAAAAAAAAAAAAAATTAGGTATAATACTGGGCAAAGTTTTAAAGTTGGCATTTGTTTTGCATAAGTCGGCAATAGTAACAGATATTCTAGAAACCAAAATAGAATACTGTTATCATACTAACTGGAATTCATAAAGTTAAAATAATCAAATTCAAATTGCAAATTTCTAAATAAAATTAAATAGTTTAGGAGTTCAAACAAACAGTTTGACACATATGACCAAAATATTCTTAAAATATATACTAAATTTTTAACCATTTGAGGATATAACTGACTCAGTTCAATGGCAAACTTTTTAATCAAGCGTAATTATCACATGTGTTCAAAAACTAAAGTATCATCTCAAGTAGATGCAGTCAAAATATAAATACTCTCGAATTCAGTCTCAAAAACTTCATACAAATGTTTATTCAGTTATATGGAAATAAAAAAAATAATACTTAATCAAATGCATTTGAAATAAATTGTGGATTTCAGCTGAACTGGAAAGAAAGAAAGAAGAAAGGGTAACCCTAAGGTATTCTTTATTAACATCATTATTCATTTTCAAAGAAACTTCAAAAGCTTCTAACATCAATTTGCGTTATCAGAGAATATGCTGGTATCAAGTTCAGGGAACCCTCCACTGAAGAGGAAGAAACTTAGGCTTTGTAGCTTCTTTAAATCAAAACTTGCCATTTTCATTTGAAGAAACTTCAGCTTCCAATATCAATACTGCAAGATCAGAGTATATCGAAATCCTCATTAGAAGAGATAGAAATCTCAGATTTATAGCTTCTTCAAATCAAAACTCGACAGACACAAATAAAATGCAGGAGAACATTAATATTGAAATATAGAATGGTAATACTTTAGTTCAACTATGCTCGTAATCAACATGAGTGAATAGTAGAAGGAGAAGGGGCAAATTTTATTAATTTATGGACACTAATCTGTTATCTATAAGAGCATATCCAGGACCAAAAGAGAATGTAACATACTAAATATTAAAATTACATGTAATTACACATTAAACTAAAGAAAAGACAATTTAATACTAACATATCAAATTGTTAAATTAAAATTTTTAAAATATACATTCCAATTTCATCTTTGTCAAAAAAAAATCTTAATTTTTTACATCACTACTGTATTCCCAGCACAAAAGGGAGCTGGTGCAACATGTCTTTTAAAACAATCTCATTCTCCCTTTATTCAACTCTCTGACTCAAGACCTACCCACCTTGCTCACAATAAAGAATACTATTCTTTATTTTACTTAACTAAGAACATCAAGATTATGTTGAAATTCTACTCCTTGCATTCAGAAAAGCTTCATATACATAAGAAAATTAAAGATACATTATATTCCTACATGAAAAAAGAAAAAAATAAATATATAAAAAAATAACAATATAAATACAACTATCTGTATGGAAGGTAAGAATAAACTAGCCTCCAGCCAAGTGAACATATACTTTATATGGTGTTTTAAAGTATATGTGTAGTAAATAAAGGAATGTTTCACAATATTAATAATAAAAATAATAATTATATAATAATATTATTATTATACAAATTTTTTTTTTTTTTTTTTTACCATACCCCAGGTAGGACTTTCGTCCTGTCAGTAGGATCTTCCGAGGAAGATCCTTGGGTTTCTTGGGCCCACTGCGGATACCGCTGGCTTGGCCAGGCCTATCGCGGATGCCAGAGATTATTAGTTAACAGCTGGCTTTCTTCTTTTACTTTACCACTGAACCACTTTAATATATATTATTATACAATTTAGTAAAGAATATTTTTACCTAACAAAAATTATATATATATATATATATATATATATATATATATATATATATATATATATATATATATATATATATATATATATATATATATAAAATCACCTGAGAATCTTGTTGATAAGAGTCATATTCCAAGTCCAACTCTTCTACTTTTACTTCAATTTTACATTTTAAATCCATATTAATATTTATTTTAAAGGAAATATTTTCCAAATGATTAAAAAACTGAAAACAGAAAGAGAAAAAAAATAAGAACACCTCTCAAAATTTTCATACTAATTTAGATTTAAAATTAAAACCAAAATCACAAATATTATTTTCGAATATTTCACCTTTTGTATTAGAATTGAATTATTTCTTAAAATTCATTCATTGCAAATAGAGAATCAGACCATGTAAGAACATAAGAAAAATAACAACAAAAAGCCACAAGGGCCTATCAAGACTGTCCCAGTCAAATGAAAGTAGACAATTTGCTTACTTAAACACATGCACTAAATATATATCCCAGAATACACAATATATGAATTAATTAATTAAATACGCAAATTCAAACTGAAAGTTCTTCAACATAATTTCCAAAGCAAAAGTCAATATACACTCCAAAAACTAAAGCTATGCACATGCAAACCACACACTGCTATTCATTTGATTAGACTTTGGTCATACATAATTATGAAGAGTTGCTATAATAACTAACTACCATCCCAATAAATTGGCTGAATGATATATTGCAACCGAAATACATATCCAATTTTTCTTAAATGTTGGAAGTAATTTAATAACTCTGTGACAAACCATTACAAAAATTGGTTATTATGCATGGTCCATCTCTCATCTGGTATTTAGTAGTTACAATAATATAAACTAGAAATATATTGCACATTGAGAAAAAAAAAAAAAAAATTATTTTGGAGAATCAAATTCAATAAATTTAAAAATAATTAAGGAACTAAAAATCCTATTATAAAATGATATAATTAGGCCAACGACACTGGACATGCTTACACCTTATAGCGATATAGACCTAAAAAATTATAGATATTAACATATCAATATTTCGTAACGTTGTTGCTAGATATTTTAAATACTTCCAAGACACTCACAAATCTCCCTATCAAGGCTGAGATCTGGGCACCATCCAAACTAACAACAATACAAACACAAATACAATATAAACCAGACAACATCTCCCACTTGTACCAGATGCAGAGAGGCTCCGGAGACCGTGTTGCACTTCCTGTTACTCTGTCCTTCTAATTGTCGCCCCAGAATCTTCTGGAACATCTCTGCCTTGAGTGATCTCTGGAGGAGGCCGTCTGCGGTGGGCGGCTTCATTAGCGAAGTGTGGCCTCCCCAGCGTGGGGGGATGAGAAGGTAAAAAAAGGTTATTATATATATATATATATATATATATATATATATATATATATATATATATATATATATATATATATATATATATATATATATATATATATATATATATATATATATATATATATATATATATATATATATATATATATATATATATATATATATATATATATATATATATATATATATATATATATAGAAAAGCTACTTGTTTGCAGAGACCAAAAATTGATTATTGAAACTTTTTAGTCAATAAAGAGCACTACAATTATGGTTAAAATAACAAAAGTATTTTTGTGCGAAAATAATTTGATATTTATTGTTCAAAAGAATTGATTGTGATTACCGACTTTCATAACTAAATTGATTTTAGTTACTGCAACCAAAATCTTTAACCAAAATAAAAATACCAAAGTTTACCCTATAATAAGTTGCGGCAAGTCTGGGATTTTCATTGATAAAACCCTTTCTTGATATTTGAAATTTTGTGGCGATTAATCTCCGCCTAGCGGCTGTGTGAGAACTAAATCGGGGAGTTTTTTGCATGATATTTAAAATACCCCCAAGTTTACCATATACACTTTGCCATGTAAACTTTGATATCCCTAACATTATATTTATGTGAATTTTATTAATACTTTTCATTAATATTTAATTTTTTTTTTTTGTGCATTTGATACCTTTATTTAATTAGATTAAAAAAAATTGTCACTTTTAGGTAAAATGTGTTCTTATCGTGAGTTACAAGGTGTAGACTGTAGTTGAACAAAATGTGTCGAAAATAATGGCTTACCATGAAATTCATTTAGATTTTTTAAATTAGAAATTATATAGAGGTATTGTTCTCATAGATACCTTTTAAAAAATGTCATGATTTTGCTGGTTTCTATGTTAAAAAGGTGATAATCTACAGGCTACCCCTCATGTTCTAGGCCCGTGTATGTTGTGCCACCTTTGGGTATAGTACAGTTGACATCGCTTTTGTTTTGACAAAATATTTAAAAAAAAATTTTTGTGCATTTGATACCTTTATTAAATTGGATTAAAAAAATTGTCACTTTTAGGTAAAATGTGTTCTTATCGTGAGTTACAAGGTGTAGACTGTAGTTGAACAAAATGTGTCGAAAATAATGGCTTACCATGAAATTCATTTAGATTTTTTAAATTAGAAATTATATAGAGGTATTGTTCTCATAGATACCTTTTAAAAAATGTCATGATTTTGCTGGTTTCTATGTTAAAAAGGTGATAATCTACAGGCTACCCCTCATGTTCTAGGCCCGTGTATGTTGTGCCACCTTTGGGTATAGTACAGTTGACATCGCTTTTGTTTTGACAAAATATTTAAAAAAAAATTTTTGTGCATTTGATACCTTTATTAAATTGGATTAAAAAAATTGTCACTTTTAGGTAAAATGTGTTCTTATCGTGAGTTATGAGGTGTAGACTGTAGTTAAACAAAATGTGTCAAAAATAATGGCTTACCATGAAATTCATTTAGATTTTTTAAATTAGAAATTATATAGAGGTATTGTTCTCATAGATACCTTTTAAAAAATGTCATGATTTTGCTGGTTTCTATGTTAAAAAGGTGATAATCTACAGGCTACCCCTCATGTTCTAGGCCCGTGTATGTTGTGCCACCTTTGAGTATAGGGTATAGTACAGTTGACATTGTTTTTGTTTTGACACTTCTCTGGAGTATCATGGTAAGTGGTGATTGTAAAAATATTAATGTTTGGGGAACAGTAATGATGAAAATAGTGATGATAATTTCATAATTGAATGAAGCACCAGCATATGATCTTAGCAATCGTTAAATTTTTTATAAAAAACTAAAAATTACGATGATCTAACAAGTCATCCACATTTGAAGTCGAATTTTCCTTTGACTGTCTGTTAACCAGGTTGTTACATCAGCATAGTAATAAAATTCAAGACATAGCTTTTTATGTTAGCTTCCCAAAAACAGTTTACCATATAATAAAATGGTCAAGGTAGGTATGCATTTTTAATTTAGAACAATTTTTTTGTATATTCGACAATTTTGGAGCTGTGTATGGGAAAATTGTTTGCAATTTTTAAAAATTTTCTTGTGCACAGTATCAAAATTGTTTGGTATATAAAAAACTTTTTTAAATATAAAATGTGTATCTAGCCCAATTTTATAGCCTCAGAAAATTTCATGAAGATTGGTTGAAAAATCTAAAAGTTATTAGACACCTTTTTAATTGTTAGTTTTACTCTGTTTCAGAAAAGCATTAACATTTTCTAAACTTTAAAGAAAATTTACATCTTATATATATATATATATATATATATATATATATATATATATATATATATATATATATATATATATATATATATATATATATATATATATATATATATATATATATATATATATATATATATATATATATATAATATCAAAATTTTGGTATTAAATATTGAAATATTAATATTAACCACATATTTTACTTGCCAAACACTACCACTATGACATTTTGCATTCACATTTTCAAAATATTATTTATTTTATTTTAAAAAATATCATATATTGCTGTTACTATAGTATGCAGTCCACATACATATGCTAGAGGAGGAGCTCCTGTATAATTATATTCATGTGACATGCATTTGTATATAGAACACATACTATTACTTACTTTATTTCTTGTGAATTTCACATTGGGCCGCCACATACTATATTAGCACTCATATTTTATATCCTATTAGTTTTTCTGACAAATTATACCAAAAATTGATCACTTGGTTTTTGAATTGGCATAAGTATTTCCTCAAATCCAGAGTAATGTATTTTAACCTTTAGAATGATAACTTCAAAGTTTCAAAAGGATATCATTTGTTTTTTTTTTTTTTGTTTTTTTCATTTTTATTATATTTTGTGATTAAGAAAGATTTGATAAATTTGTTGATATAACTGTTTTTTTTCCTGAGTAGAGTTTGAAACTTTATATAAATTATTATTATTATAATAATATTTGATATTCTAATTATATGATAAAGATACTATATATATATATATATATATATATATATATATATATATATATATATATATATATATATATATATATATATATATATATATATATATATATATATATATATATATATATATATATATATATATATGTGTGTGTGTGTGTGGATCAAGCAATGTCACTTTGGGCTAAAGTTACATTGAAAAATGTGATAAAAATGGAGTACAAGTTTGAATTAGGATTTAAAGTGTTAAAAAAAAGTTGTTAAAATATAGAAATATTAAGGTTGATTTATTATAGCCTTTCCTTTAAAGTAAAATTGATTTCAGAAGTAGAATTTTCTGGTTTTGAGTAATACGTAGGATTGTGGCATTTTAGAACTATATATATTATTACGAGACATAAAAATTAACCATGAATGTCATATTGTAAGCTAAAATTTAAAGAAAAAGGCATATTACTATATTATTTGAGAAGAGTATATTCATATAATGATAGTGCCACACTTCTGTCATGCCTATATATATGAAATTTCTCTAGCCATTTCCTTCTACTAATCAATTAAAAGTTTAAAAATTATTTCATAATTTTTAAAATAGGTAATACAATAGATTTACCAGAAAAATCCTCTTATATATATATATATATATATATATATATATATATATATATATATATATATATATATATATATATATATATATATATATATATATATATATATATATGTATTATCCACAAGGGCCTATCAAGACTTTCAAAGTGGACAATTAGCTAACCCAAATACACATACATATGCAAAATATAAAAACCAGAGTACATGATATATGGTCTAAATATGCAGTTTTAAATACCCAAGGTTCATCAACAATACAGTTCACATAACAAAATCTAGCACATACTGAGCCCTGTTCTCAATCAACATTATTGATAACATTCAATATAATGAGGTTTTTTTCCTTTCTTTGTTCTAGTACATTTTATATTATCTGTAAGCTTTATGTCAGTAGCCATCCCCTAGTTCATGAAAAATTACACAAATCATCGTATTGAAATGTGCACCTCAAAGGTCCAGTGATTTTGTTTTGCTATTATGTGCAAACACACATGCCTCAAGATAAGAAGCTACATGCTAGGTAGAGAAAACACTATTGCTCACACAGTGCCACTCCTGTTGTGTAAATGTAAGGTAGTGTTTCTTCATATATAATAATAATAATTTCATACGCTATACAATGTGTAAAAATTTTCTGAAGCAGCACCTCACTAGTTTAAGCTACGAGCTGCCACTGTATATAATCCAACTGCAAACATGCATGATATTCCAAATCCCAAGCTCTGCTAGAGATCTCTGTAGACTTGTAATGAATATAGATAAATTTTATCAATATTTATATATTCTTTCTGGTTAAATTTAAAAATAAGTAAATATGGGAGCAAAATTAGAAATAAAATTATGACTTTGGGGGTTAGGAATTTTCAGGTATCGGGTATCGGTTCTGATAAATTTTTAGGTATTGGTATCGGTAAAAATTTTTGGTATCGCTCCATCTCTAATATATATATATATATATATATATATATATATATATATATATATATATATATATATATATATATATATATATATATATATATATATATATATATATATATATATATATATATATATATATATATATATATATATATATATATATATATATATATATATATATATATATATATATATATATATATATATATATATATATATATATATATATATATATATATATATATATATATATATATATATATATATATATATATACACATACCATAAAATTTATTGATAATAGCCAATACTGATACTTCTCCTCCATCCCTAATATATATATATATATATATATATATATATATATATATATATATATATATATATATATATATATATATATATATATATATATATATATATATATATATATATATATATATATATATATATATATATATATATATATATATATATATATATATATATATATATATATATATATATATATATATATATATATATATATATATATATATATATATATATATATATATATATATATATATATATATATATATCAGAATAAATATAAAATGTCGAAAGACTATAATCAAAAATGTTATGACCCTTTCAAAAGGCACAAAAAACCAATACTAAAAAGCCTCATTAAAATTACTCCATACCTGCAACAAAAGTATTGTTTAAAAGATGACAAAAATCTATTTATTTGTACAGCTTGTATAAAAGAAACTTCCTTGTTCAAGAAAAATGAAAATGAAAATTTAATAATTGAAACAGACTCCAAAATCGACATTACAGGTAATTTTATTTAAATTATATATATATATATATATATATATATATATATATATATATATATATATATATATATATATATATATATATATATATATATATATATATATATATATATATATATATATATATATATATATATATATATATATATGAAAGGCATAGACAGTAAGAAGCCACAAAGATTTATTGATAATGTTTCAGTCAAGTAAATAATTTGTCAACCTAATGACCTATGCAATGTGCAAAATAGTTGCATATAAACTAAATTTTAACATAACCCAAATTTACCACATCCGAAGGTGTCTAAAATTTTTGCTACAGTATATAATGAATATATAGTTCAAGTTATTTGATTAGGTTATTGTCATTTTTTTACAGGCAATATGTTGGTCAAATTTACCTTAACCAAGATCCTCCTGTTAGTCTTATGTCTTCATTATTTTACCTTGATCATCCATCAGTTTCTCAAAAGATTATCAGAAGCTAGCTAAATACAGAACTGCTAATTAGTTTATTTGAAACCTAGACTTTCAATATAATTATCCAGCCCTTTCTTAAATGTTGAAAAGACAAATCATCCAAAATTTTACTTCCAGATTTCATGATTTTTTTCTTAAATTTCTTATCATGCTCTCTTGTCTCTGTTCCATTATCTACTATAAAGAATTTTTGAATTTAGTATAATCACAAATATATATATATATATATATATATATATATATATATATATATATATATATATATATATATATATATATATATATATATATATATATATATATATATATATATATATATATATATATAGATGTACCATGTACTGCTTCAGAAGCGAGTTCAGAAGGTGTTCATACAGAAGTAGAGCCAAGTAAGTAATTACATAATGAAATGATTTTTTTTTTAGTTAAATATGTTTTTAATTTTTTTCCAATTTTTTTTTTCAACTATTCTGATTTGTACATGTTTCCCTGGTTGCCTTGGGGATGAACTCAACATTCTAAGTATTTTTTCTTAACTTCTAATCCTTCTCCTTATATTGTTAGACTCTTTCCACCTCTGGGTTTATCCAAACACCTTCTTCACTCTGTATTCTCTTCTGTCTCCAGGTCTTTAGAGGGAAGCACCACAGATTATTATGAGGAAATGTTTGTATTGTTTCATCAAAATGCTCATACTATTTGATTTCCCGTTGAATAATTATCATTGCTTTCGCGAGTGATTCCGGAAGTGATTCTCTCTGGCATGGATGAGTACATTCCATATTCATTCCCTTCAGGTAAACCAAACAAACTTTGATTTAAAAAAAAAAATGCTTATTATGGTGCTATTTGTCGCAAGGACACTTCCTTTAGAAATTTAGACTCTAGAAACTCAAGTAACTTATACTTCATCTCAAAATCGAACAAAATTTATTCATAGTAACACCAAAAACTCTATTCTCCAGTAGAAAATGCAATAATCTTTCTGGTTCCTCATTCCATGCCCCTTTCTGGCATTTTGCCAAAAAAAATAAATAAATAAAAATAAATTTTGCTTCTTTTTCTTTCCCTCCTCTTGTATCTTCTGACGGCACACCTGAGGTTTTACCGCCTGCTAAAACCGAAAATTTCGTTAATACTTTTGCCTATAATTCTACGTTACACGATTCCCGAGCTATTCCTCCTCCTTCAATCCCTACAACTCAATAATACCAAATATTGTATTTTTTTCTAATCTCTCTCTCTCTCTCTCTCTCTCTCTCTCTCTCTCTCTCTCTCTCTCTCT
>SEYY01003291.1:50000-53362 GCA_009176605.1 Armadillidium nasatum
AAATTTGCTCCTTAATCTTCGTAGTGATTGCATAATGGGTTTGGAAGATTTTGGCTATGGGAAAAGGACCTGCAATCCAGCAACATCTGCTCTTTGTTTTATGATTAGAAGTATAAGTGGAAATTGGAAGCAATTAATTGGATATGTGTTTAGTTCTGGACCAGTAAAAGTAACAGATTTGCATTCTCTGATGATGAAGTGTATATCTAAATTGGACGAAATTGGGCTTAGGGTAATTTGTGTAACAACCGATCAAGCGAGTAATTTTTCTCTTCTATTTAAGAATCTGGGTGTGACACAATCCAAGCCTCACTTTCAGTTTGGTAATAATAAAATTATTGTTATTCCAGACGTTCCTCATTTATTAAAAAGCACTAGAAATGCTATATTTTCTAATTATGTTTCTACAAATGAGGGAATTGTACAGTGGAAACATATAAAAGATGCTTATAATAAAAGCCTGCAGTGCAATTTCTCCTATATGCCAAAAATAAAAGAGGCTCATATAAATTTATCTCCCTTTGGCGGTAAAATGAGAGTGAAACTGGCAGCTCAGATCTTAAGTCGCTCTGTAAGTATTGCTTTGTTAAAAATGCGACAGGAAGGAATAATTGATGAAGAGAGTTTTGCTACAGCACAGTTTTGTTCAAATATGAATGCATTGTTTGACGTTTTAAACTCATCCCCTTCACAGAAGGGAAGAACACCTTATCATAAAGAACTATATGTTGAAAGTGAGGGATGGTCATTTCTATCAGAAATGAAAAAGTGGATTAAAGGTTGGAAAATATTTAGAGATTTTGAAGGACAGAAGATGATTACATCTCGGTTTAGATTTGTTGGGGGATGGATTCAAGCGATCAACGGTGTGCAGTTGCTTTTACAAGAGTTGAAGGCCTTCAACTTTCAATACATTTACACCCGCCGGCTATGTCAAGATCCTTTGGAAAATTGCTTTGGGGATATTAGAGGATCTGGAGGTTGGAGTGACAATCCAACTTGTTCCCAATTTGAATCCCTATTTAAAAGAGCTGCAGTTAATTCTCTTGTAAAAATTAGCACATTAAAAAACTGTGAAGATGATGATTCACATAATTTTTTGTCATCAGGACTAATTAATATTAATGACTGTAATGTGAGTAATAATGATGATTACCATGACTGTAATGTGAGTAATAACGATAATTGCAATGTTCCACTGTCAAACAGGTGTGAAATTTTTTTCCATTCAACACGTTTAGGAGATGAAAATGAGCTCAATGGTATGAGATATGTCTGTGGGGCTTTAGCCAAAAAAATATTAACTTTTCATAAATCAAAGGTCTGTACTGTGTGCGACTTAACATCTGTATCAAATATATTAAATGATGAATATTTATTTACTAGACTAAAACAATATGAACATTTACCAGAGAACCAAGGGTTAACTATGTGCTCAAATAACTACTTCATTTTTTTTAAAGCATGCGAAAAGATTTTTTGCAAAGAATTTAATAAAAGTTTTAATCAAATCAACATAACTTCTTCTATTGTTAATAAAATTAAAAATGAATTAAATTACAAATTTTGTTGTTCACATATTGAAAAGTTTGCTTTAAAAAAGTTTGTTATTATGAGAATATATTATTGTTTAAAGTTTTTTAATAACTTAAATTATTCGAGAGAGAAAAATTTAAAGAAACTTAAGAAACTTTTGTAAGAAAACTACATAGAAATAAACAGCAGCTACATTTTTGAAATCAGTAGGTGAAACTGTAAGTGATAGTTTACTTATAGCTATGGTTTTGAAAGGCCTACCTTCAGGGTATAGAACTTTTTCGACGGTAATTTATTCAGAAAGAGAAAGCCATGACATTTAGTGAATTTAAAGTAGCTCTAAAAAGTTTTGAAGAGACAGTACAGAGAAAATTGTATGTAGTTTAATTTATTTGATGAGTTGTATTAGACATTATATATGTTTTTATGTAAACTTTTTATCTCAGTATATGAATTAAACCAAATAATGCACATTTACTAAGCATGTATTAAAATATTTACTAAGCATGTATTAAAATATTTAAAAGGTACTATAAATTATGATTTGAAATTTTGTAAGTCAAATGAGCAGTTAAAATTAATTGGTTATTGTGATTCAGATAGGGGTTCATTAGAAGATAGATTTAGTATTAGTGGTTATGGTTTTCAATTAAAAAATAATGGACCTCTAATTTCATGGAAAAGCAAAAAGCAAAGGGTTGTTGCATTGTCAACATGTGAAGCTGAATATATGGCATTAACTTACTGTATACAAGAAGCTAAATTTTTAAGACAATTGTTATTTGACATGCAGGGTTTTAACATAAGAACGTGTTATTGTAAATGTTGATAATCAAGGTGCTATTTCATTAGCTAAAAATCCTGTACATCACCAGAGGTCTAAACATATAGATATTAGGTATCATTTTATTAGGAATGAAATTCAAAATGGTATTGTAGATTTAAAGTATGTAAAGTCTTGAAGACAATGTATCTGATATATTTACTAAACCTGTATCAAAAGGTAGATTGTTAAAATTTGAAAACATTAGAGGTATACTTTAGATTATGAGGGGGTGTTAGAATTAATCTAAAGTATATGTACTATTGATACTGTATGAAAATACACTTTGTCATGATTTAGTAAAAGACTATGTTCTATGTAAACATTTCCATTATCATTCTGTCGATTGTCCTCGTTTATTGTACCACGAGCTATACTGTGTGTTAAACATGTAAATAAAGGCCTAGATTAGAAAGCTGTGTCTCTGTGTCCTGCCCTATATTTATATTTATATTTTCGCCATTATGAATAACATAACAACAGTATGTGTTTTAACTTTTTCGAAAAATAAAATTGCTAAAACAAATTTTTATCAAGGTATTGTATCGTTGCTACTTTGTAACTTTTTTTACATAATTTAAATTTTTTAAATGTTTGCTGATTTAAAATGTTACATTAATAGCATGTTGTATGCTTTTATCATGTAATAAAAGTATTTATTAAGGAAACAATATAGTCGATTGTCTGCCTGTCATGAGATTCAGGAAAACCAAAAAAACGCGAAAATTGCAAAGTATTGACAAGCAAAAATTTCTGTTGTTTTTAAAGCAGTTTATATATTTTTCATTGGAACTTATCAAGAATTAATCAGCTTTTCAGTCTCGTGCAACGTTAACAGAATAAGATTTTGAATACAACTTCCTACCGAATTTACAAGAAAGTCCGATAAAGGAAGTCTCATTTATTCTAACAATTATATATATATATATATATATATATATATATATATATATATATATATATATATATATATATATATATATATATATATATATATATATAT
>SEYY01003292.1:0-7500 GCA_009176605.1 Armadillidium nasatum
CTGTTAAATTCCTTCAGAAACATTTTAACATGTTATACAGTCGTCAGCAGAAGTTCGTTCCTATTAAGCTTGAAATACCTATAAATAAAATTAAACCTCGCCCAATGTTTTTATTTTCTTTTTATGCAAAGTAGAGCTTTAAAAAAATACAACAGGTGATAAATGCGAAGTTCATGAAAATCTTTAGTATTCAATTTAAATCATATTTAAAAGAAAGTAACAGAGTTATCAGATAGTTTAAAGTTTAACTTAATTTATATTAATACATTTAAAAATATTCGATTAAAAATATGTAAAACATATCGTAGAATTGTTACAAAATTAAAAATATTAGAATAATAGGTAAATGTGTCTTTACCAGTCGAGGATTTTTTCTTCGCATATCAAAACAACGAAGACGAATTCATATGAAATATTTTGTTGTAGGTTAAATAAAACGATTTTGTAAACTAAAAATAATAAAAAATGGAAAAAAATAAGTCAACAAATACTAATATTTAATATGTTATACAGTCGTATAAATTAGATTTAAATTATTTAAAAAAAAACCTAAGTAACGAAGTTATCAGATAGTTTATAGTTTAAGTTAATTTATATAATAATAATAATAATAATAATAATAATAATAATAATTATTATAATAATGAATTAGATGATAATAATAATAATGAATAATAATAATAATAATAATAATAATAATAATAATAATAATAATAATAATAATAATATAAATAAATAATAATAATAATAATAATAATAAAGTAATAATAATAATAATAGTATAAGAAATTTCTTTTTTTTTTAGAGTCCCTCAATAGACAGGTATTGGCACTACTCTTTGAAAAGCGGCCATACTAGTATGAGACTTCATCCTTAGGGTTTGCTCCTAGACACAACGTAATATAATGTCGAAGTAGGTATTTTACAACCTATTTTTTACTTTAACAGCGTAATACCATTTGCCTTTGCACTGCCAGGTTGCTGGATCAGCGTCGGAGGTAATCTTATGAAAATGTATAGCTACTTGGGTGCGGAAAAAATGGTTAAAAAAAATAATTTTTTTTTCTTAATATATTGAAACTACGAAGATAAAATATTATGAAATAAAGTAAATTATGCTTATTAAATAGTTTAAAACCATTATATATATATATTAATATATATATATATATATATATATATATATAATATTAATATAGTATAATATAGTATATATATAGTATATACTAGATAAATTACTGAATATATATATAAGAGGTGATAGTATAGATATATATATATTACCTAGATTAAAACCTCTAATGCTCAAGTCTTACATTTACTGCCTACTGGTAAAGTCTGGAACACACTTCCTTCATCTATTTTCCCAACTGCCTATGACTTAAGCACCTTTAAACGCCGTGTATCAGGTCATGTCGGCCTTTAATTTGACCATGTTTCCGACTTTCCTCCCAACTCTGGTGGAACAATGGTAGGCCTCATGGCCTTTGCCCCGCAGAGAGAAATAGAAAAAAAAATATATAGTCTACGTAGTATATATAGTATATATATTATATATATATATATATATATATATAGTAGGGTATAATAATTATATATATATATATAGTAGGACCATATATATATATATATACAATTGTTTTAAAAAATAAAAATAAAAAAAAAAAAAAAAAAAAAAAAAAAACCTTTTTTTTTTTTTTTTTTTTTACACTGAAGTATTTTATTTTGATGATTATTGAAGATGCAATCTTATATTAAATCAAATATAATATATTATATAAATATTGTAAATTACTTTTATTAATAAAAAAAAAAAAAAAAAAAAAGTGTTTCAATTTAAAATATTTTTACGGCTTACTTAATCAAGAAAATTAATATTAGAAATAAATATTTCTACTTCATATAAGAAAAAATCCGGCATTATATAGATTTTTTTTTTTTTTTTTTTTTTTTTTAAAATTATTATTAAAATATATAATATATATATATATAAACTAATATATCCTATAATAATATATATATAATAAAATAATATAAAATCTAATAATAATGAATAATAATAATAACAATAATAAAAATCGCATGCGAACCCAAGGGGAACCAATGCTTGTTTTAATTTATTGATAACAAAAAAAATTGATTCTTACTGAAATATAACCAACATAAATAAGGCTAGATAGTTGGATGTAATGAGGAAGGAACCTTATAAGAGCTGTATGATATATATATTATATATAGTCTAATTTAACATGTCTATATCTATAAATTTCTATTAACTTAATATATAAATAAAATTAAACCTAATTTTTATTTTTTTTTATTAATAATTTAAAAAAATAGTATAATAATTATAATATATTATATATAATATATTAAGAACAGTAATATATATATATATATATATTGTATATATATATAGTAAATATAATAAAAACAAAAAAGAATAAAGTGACGCAATTTTTTCTTGCGCAAATGGCAATATATGAATGTTTATACATGAATAATATAAAAATTTTTAATAGAAATAATAATTAAATTATGAAAAAGTAATTATAATAATAATAATGAAATAATAATAAAATAATAATAATAATAATAATAATAATAATAATAAAAATAATAATAATAATAATAATAATAATAAATAATAGTAATAGTATAATAATTTATTTTTTATTTTTATTTTTTTTAAGAGACCCTGAATAGACAGGTACAGGCACTACTCTTTGAAAAGTAGCCATACTAGTAAAGACTTCATCATTAGGGTCTGCTCCTAGACACAACGTAATATAATGTCGAAGTAGGTATTTTACAACCTATTTTGTAAGTTTAGGTCTCGTAACAAAGTAAAAATAAATATAAGCGAAAATGTGAAGGTTCTGTTAGAATGTTGGAAAGTTGATCCATTTGGGAATGGAGTTCAATACAGGAAAGTACCTATTACCTACACTGAAAGAGGCATATGGATCCGCCAAAACGGACACTATCAGGACTTTCCCTCGACGTCAATAGAGCTGGGAATCCCATTAAGATTTGGTACACCGAAAGAGGTGTATGGATCCGGCAAAACAAACATAAAAGGCGGAATTTACCTAAACATCAGATGTCCATATGTGACATTGGTGTAGTCGATTCTTGTCAATGTTACTTTGTTGGCAGCTCAGGTGAACCGAGAAAGACTAATTACGAGAGGTTTCACTGAACGGAGTTTGCACCCAGTATGTCCTCATTCGATCCACTCTAGTCTTAAAGAGGAGCTTAATAATCAGCTGCTGAGAGAAATCCCAACTGAAGTTCTTGGGAAGTACGAGTTTCCTGATTTTAGGGATGAAGCTGCTTAAAGTGCAGTTCTATCTGATTGCTCATCACCTGCAACCCCCGTGAAAGAGGAAACCAGCAAAACTGTAGACAATAATGTCTAAATGATTTCAAGAGAATAGATTCTGAATGGTAAGAAGTTTACTTTGATAATCATAGAAGATGGTGAATGATTCGACACTATTAAAAGTCAAAATCCTGGAGATTGCAAGTAATAAAAATAAATGAGTACGATGGTAGAGAGTGGAACGCCGTGCAGTCAGGAAAGACAGCTGATGTTCCCACTAAGTCTTTCGTCTTGAAACCATCGGTAAAAACAGCAATAGAGTCAGTGTGAATAGCAACGTGGGAAGAGAAATAAACTCTGAGGAAGGAAAATAGGTCTCTGGATTTGATTGCGACCATGTCTTCTTTCATATCAGCAATGGAAGAGGTAACCACTGCACATCGATGCATGCATATGAGTAAAGCAGAAGACCAAAATAATGGACGAAGAGCCACAGAGTCTAGAATTAAAGTCAAAACAAAAGGTGCTGAAATTCTTAGATATTCAGGGAGCACATTATTACCTTTCTTCTCAAAGATAGAGGCAATAACTCCAGCTTTCGCCTTCTAGTTCTCCTTTGGCGAGAATCAGAAGGCTACAGTCGCAATTTGGAGACTCACATTTTGGATATTATCTAGGAGACAGGTGTATGACTTAAGACGTCTGGTCATAAATGTCACAATCATAATCCAACATCGAAATCACCAAGAGTATGAAGAGTCGAAATTGAGTCATTCTGTTTGCTCTTCAGGTGAAGAAGAAATATATATATATATATACTATTATATATACAGTACTTGGAACCCCTGCAGGCTACTATGTCATTCTGCTAGGTGCTCCTGGGTTGCAGGAGCAACCAACCAAAGTCTAGCAACGCCAACATGGGCACAACAACTGTTGCGACGAAATTAGCAATATAAGACAAAATTTTTCCGTATGCCAGGATTCAAAACCATTGGCAACAGCGCCGCCGTTGTACAATGTACAAAAAAGAAGGCATAGAACGGTTTTCAAGCTCTGCTTCCAATCACTGTAGCAACTCCTGTACATATTTGAATCCATAGAAGGGTGCTTGGAACCCCTACTGGGGTTACTATGGCATTCTGCTGGGTGCTCCTGGGTTGCAAGAGCGACCAACCAAAGTCAAGCAACTCCAACATGGACGAAATTAGCAATACAAGACAGAGAAAAGTTTTTTCCACACTCCAGGATTCGAAATCATTGACAACAGCGTCGCCGTTAGACAATGTACAGAAAGCCTTACTACCGAGCTACGCTTCCTGCATGTTGGGGTTGCTTGTCTTTGGTTGGTTGCTCCTGCAACCCAGGAGCACCCAATAGAATGATACAGTAGCCTCAGTAGGGGTTCCAAGCACTCTTCTCCATTCCCTCCTGTTTTCTAACACTCTCTTCTACATCAGTTCTTTTATAGACGGCATTCTGTTTCTTCTCAAAGATTTTTCCTCTGAATTATTTCATCTCTTCCCAGGTCTTTCTTTCGGTCTTGCTCCTACCGGCCTCTACTAACACCCCATCTTGGCTACTCTACCCTCCTGCAACCTCTCCAATTGTCCCCATCACCTCAATCTGGCTGCGTTTAATTTATTCAGCATAGGCTTCACACCGAGCTCCTCTCTTATTCTTTCATTTCTCAATCTGTCTCTCCTTGTATTTCCTATTATCGTTCTTAAATCATACGAAATAAAATCTCCACCGACTGTATTACAAGCAATTTCATTTTGGGCAGTATTGCTAGGCCTATCCTGCCCTAGCCAGAGCTCTATTAGCCGAACCCAGGGTGTACGACGTGGAAGTTGAGCGGATATATATATATATATATATATATATATATATATATAATATATATATATATATATATATATATATATATATATATATATATATATATATATATTGTTGAATCATGGAAAGTAAAAAATAAATCACATTCATTATTTATGTTTGCAAAAGCAAGAAAGATCTTAGAATACAGAAAGTTTTAATGGAAGTGTTATAATATTAAATTATGTTATTTACTGATAGCGTTTTTTTAGCAATTTTTTATGAACATATGAAGGAAATAATAGATAAGTCTTATCGCTTATTCTCCGGGAAGAAAACAAAAATGTGCCTTACGCACATTAAAAACATTTTGGGATGCCATATATATATATATATATATTAATATATATATCTATATATTATATATATTTATATTATATATATATATATATATATTATATATATATATATATATATATATATAAATGACTTCTATTATTTCTTTAAAGGTTTTAAAGTTGTTTTTAGATTACATTTTAGAGGTTAGATTTCATCATTGAATTACTATTAATTTTTATTACTAATGTTCCTTTTAATATTCTATATAATCTCTCAATTTTGCTTTTGTTTTTAATAAATTTTTAATAACCTTTTTCAACTATAAAAAATATTTTTAAAAAATATGACTTGGCAGAGTCTAATATTAATTCTATGATTAGCCCTTTGTTTAAATGAAATTACAACAGGCTTTAGCATGTTATTATTATTTTTCCAGTAATATTAGTAAAAATTTAACAAATTTTAATTTTAACCCAGACTAATGTGAACCAATTCTAATTTTTAAAACATTAAAATTAAACATTTTAATATATATTACCTTCTCATGTTAAAAAATAATGAGGCGTTAATTAAAATTCTACGAAATGAGATAGATCACTTTCAACACATTTAATATTAATGACAAATTACAAGTTCTAGTGCTTTTCACAATGGGAAATAAAAAAAAATATATATATAGTATATATATATTAAATAATATATAATTAATATATATATTATTATATATATATATATATATATATATATATATATATATTTATTTTATATTATTTTTTATATTTATTTATTTATATTAATATTTTATATATATATATATATATATATATATATATATATATATATATATATAATATATATATATATATATATATATATATATATATATATATAATATATATATATATGTGGGGGGTTGTGCGTTGTGCTTTTTTAATACAATGCAAATTAAATTTTAAAATAAAATAAAAAAATAATGAAATAATAATAATAATAATAATTATTATTATTATTTTTGATAATAATAATAATGTCAAAATTATTGGAGAAAATTCAGAGCAAGCTTTCTACTTTCTACTATCCAAACAGAAGATATTTATCTGGAAAGAAAAATACGAAGAAGAGGAGATCGTTGATAAGATCGTCTCTGTTTTCTGAAGTTTCATCAAACCTTTTTCAAAGAGCTTTGATCAAAGCTTTGTATCCGTTTCTGATATTGCATCACAGAAGATTGAAAACTGAAATAAACTTGTCCTTTATATATAATATATATATATATATATATATATATATATATATATATATATATAATATATATATATATATATATATATAATATATAATATATATATATATATATATATATATATATATATATATATATATATTTTTTTTTTTTTTAACTTCCCTAAAATAAAAAAAAGCGCTTCATTCCCTTCTCTCTGACACTTGTTCCTCCGCTCTTTGGCATCTTTTGCTGTGGCGCTGGACATATCGAAAGCCTTTTATAGTCTGGCACAAAGCTTTGATTTTTAAACTTCCCTCTTTCGGTATCTATCCTTCTCTCTGTGATATTTCTAATTTATTTTCCGGTCGTTCCTTAGCAGATGTTATAGACGGACACCGTTCTTCCTTTAATTCTATTAATAGTGGTGTTCCTCAGTGTTTTGTCATATCTTCAACACTTTTTCTACTTTACATTAATGACCTTCCCTCTATTACTTCATCTCCTATCCACTCCTATGCTGACGACTCCACCCTTCATTACTCCTTTCAGTTTGAAAGACGTCCCTTCCAGCAACAGTTAATAGTCTCGAGGAAGGTATCCTTGGAGCAACTAACCTCTGATCTTTTACATATTTGAAATTGGGACGGAGAAAACAAGGTCGTTTTCATTGCCTCAAAAACTCAGTTCCTCCATCTCTCCGCTAGACAAAATCTTCCACATAACTGATATTTTCTTCGAAAACAAGCTTCTATGAGGTTGGGTGTTCTGAGGCATCTTCATAATTTCTTCA
>SEYY01003293.1:32500-35000 GCA_009176605.1 Armadillidium nasatum
AGTCTCGACTTTGAGTGGGGGAGATCTTCCGCATCAGAAGTCATTTTACTTTTAAAAAAGAAAGTCAAAAGAAAGACTTTCTCGAACTTTGGGTAAAAATTTTGGAATTTGAAAACAAAAATATTTAGGCATTATAAGCAATAAAAGATTCTACAGGACATTAAGCAGCAGCAGCAGCAACAACAACAACAACAACAACAACAACAACAACAACGAGCAACGACAACGACAACAACAATAAGAGCAACGACAACGACAACAACAATAATAGATGCCTCGGTATTTCCCCTAAATTCTGGAAACAAAACATTAAGGAACAATTTTAAATAGTTAAAACTTATTTTAAAAAGAATATCGTATATATATATATATATCTAGACATCTTTTTATCCACTATTTTTGATTGAAACTTTACATTGCTCTTCTTCATTAATTTCACCCTTGTACCAACCATTTTTTCCTTGTTAAGACATAAATTACCGTATCAAGTTATGTCCATTTTGACTTGATTCACTGCTTCAATTTCATCTGCAGTACTTTTGATCTCCATTACAAATCAATTCAGACCACCTCAGTATCCTTGTTCCTTCCTTCCTTGTTCCTTCCCTTATACAGCAGGTTCTTGCACCCTTGAACCTGTCCCGTCTTCCCTCAGGGAATGCAGCCCTAAAGCTCGTCATTTGTAAGACTTATAGTCTCTTAAGTCCTTCTTCAATACAGGGCTCAAAGACTAGCGCAGATATACATGACAGTTATCATACATGCTCCTATATGTATGTTCACAAACATAACATTCGATCTTCTTAGTATAATTTTTTTTCCAAAATTTCCTTTTTTGAACGTTTGGAAATATCGCTATCTCTGAAATTATATGTTATTTTATTCATACCAAATACTACCCCAATCCCTATCAATTTATAAATATCTAAAATTAATAACATACTTTCTTCATCCACTTATCTCAATCTCAAGTTTTATGTCTTCCCACAAATCCACCTTCCATAGCTTCCTACTCTCGGTTTCAGTTATTTGTTTTTAGTGTCGATTTTTAGCACTGTACTACCGCACGCACCTTTTAGCACTGTACTACCGCACAAACTTTTTAACACTGTACTACCGCACACACTTTTTAGCACTGTACTACCGCATACACTTTCCAAACTCAGCTAACAATAAAATCTAATTTTTCTTCTGAGTTAGCAGTACAGAGTCCGTCAGCAAATAGCATCACATATACATCCCAACTACCACCAACCCACAACAAGTGGGTTCTACTTCACGTTCTTTGTATTTCTATTTGAATTGCGACCATGATAATACACATACTCCTATGTTAACCACAATATATATATATATATATATATATATATATATATATATATATATATATATATATATATATATATATATATATATATATATATATATATATATATATATATATATATATATATATATATATATATATATATATATATATATATATATATATATATATATATATATATATATATATATATATATATATATATATATATATATATATATATGATTTTCATTCTATAAAACAGTGTATTAAGAAAATTTATAAGAAATGAAAATATATGCTTCAAAACAGCGCCTTTTTCTATTTTTGGCGCGAATGGAAAAAAAATTTTTTTTTTCTTTTCTCCAAGTTAAAAATAGCCAACGAATTTTTTAATGACCATCTATAGTTAATTACATAAAAGGAAATTAGGGCCTAATATTCAGGTATTTCAGAAGGTTGTTAACTTCGGCTTAACATTATTGTAGGCATTATTCTTGGAGAGAGAGCTCAATAGTTTCAGAACATTTATTTGCATTTTACAGCAGTTTACCTTCTCTTTGAATGGGGCATTAGTTTAGTTCATAAGAGATTTGTATAAATGGAAAGAATTCTTATAATGACTTGGTCTATTATATATATATATATATATATATATATATATATATATATATATATATATATATATATATATATATATATATATATATATATATATATATATATATATATATATATATATATATATATATATATATATATCACGGTATATACTATGAGTATGTTTAATATCGTCTGTATTTACAATATAGGTTATTCTCTCTATGAATGCGCGGAGACTGTAGAAATTTTGTAGCATTATTCCAGTTAATTTTTAAGTCTAGTTTTTCAAAATCGTTTTCAAATGCTTAAAAAATGCATTGTTAACTTCTAAAAAGTTTCGATGGAAAAAAATACTTTTTCATAGTATTAAAATATTATTAAAAATTACTACTCAATTGAGCAGTTTAGTATTTGAGCAACCCAGTAGAAATACTGATTTCCGAGTGAAATAAAAATTTCTTTTTATTGTAATGCACAACAGAGCTTAATTAAATTGAAAATAATTAAAATGATTTCTGGAATAATATTTGATTAATGTATGTAGTTTGAGATCTCTAAAATGAACAACACTATTCGATCTTGTGACAGAAT
>SEYY01003293.1:65000-67500 GCA_009176605.1 Armadillidium nasatum
ATAATAATAAATAAAATAATAATATATAATGATAAAAATATAGACGATTATGATGATGATGATGATAATGATGAAGATAATAAATGAATGAAAAGAAGAAAAAAAAACACTATTTTGACAAACATACAGAACAAGATTAAATAAGATTATTGTTCTCTCGAATTACAAACTATTTTTATATATTTCAAGAATAGTTATGATATGTTTGTATTAAATAATTAATTATATTCGAGTTTTTCTTTCATATTTTCCCTATTCCGTTTTCTGTTATTTGAATTTATATAAAAGGAAAAAGCAAATAAACATATTCACCAATAATAAATTAAAAGGATAAGAAATAATAAACAAATTCACCAATAATAAATGAAGAGGATACAAAATAATTAGTTTTTGAGCTTTACATTTCTTTTCAGATTTTGGTGAATAAATAATTAATGAATAATAATTAAAATAATTCTTTTTAATAATCAATGAATAATAATTAAAATAAATTTTCCAAATAGTCAATGAATAATAATTAAAATAATTCTTTCTAACAATCAATTAATAATAATTAAAATAATTTTTCATAATAATCAATGAATTGTAATTAAAATAATTCTTTCTAATAATCAATGAATTATAATTAAAATAATTCTTTCTGAGTTTAAATAGATTTTTAATTACCTTAATTGCTGTTAGTTTATTTATTGTTTGTAGTTTTTTAAATAAATATGTAAAATAATAATAATAATTTCAATGATAATATAATAATAATAATTAATAATAAAAATAACAATAGCTAATGACAATAAGGATAATTATAATAATTATAGTAATAATAATGATATTAATAAAAATAATATTAATAATAATAATAATAATAATAATAATAATAATAATAATAAATAATAATAATAATAATAATAATAATAATAATAATAATAATAATAATAATAATAATAATAATAATAATAATAATAATATAATAATAATAATAATAATAATAATAATAATAATAAAATAAAACTAAAATAATAATAATTAAAATAATTTAATAATTGAAAAAAATATAAATGAAACAAAGAAATATAAAAAAAAAAAAAAAAAAAAATATAAATATATATAATATATATATATATATATATATATATATATATATATATATATATATATATATATATATATATATATATATATATATATATATATATATATATATATATATATATATATATATATATATATATATATATATATAAAATTAATATAATAAAATATAATATAATAATAATAATAATAATAATAATAATAATAATAATAATAATAATAATAATAATAATAATAATAATAATAATAATAATAATAATAATATATTATATAATAATAATAATAATAATAATAATAATAATAATAATAATAATAATAATAATAATAATAATAATAATAATATATAAAAATAATACTAATAATAAAAATAATAATAATAATAATAATAATAATAATAATAATAATAATAATATAATATAATTAATAATAATAATAATAATAATAATAATAATAATAATAATAATAATAATAATAATAATAATAATAATAATAATAATAATAATTACAAATAAAATAATAATAATAATAATAATAATAATAATAATAATAATAATAATAATAAAATAACCTTAGACAAACAAAACTGGTTTAATATAGAAACTGATTAAACACAAACCATAAAAAAAGATTGAATTTTAAATTGCTTTTGTGTAAATGTTTCAGGGAAGAAATAATATTAGTAATTTCCTCTTTTTTTTTTTTTTTTTTTTTTTGTTAATCAACGATTTTTATTTTCATTTTTGTTTGCATAAGATAAAAATATTATTACTATTATTATATATATATATATATATATATATATATATATATATATATATATATATATATATATATATATATATATATATATATATATATATATATAGTATATATATATATATATATATATATATATAGTTTTTGATTGGAATTCGTTTTTAATTTTTTTATCCGTTGCCGCGAAATTAGTAATAATTTGTGATTGTGTTTGTATTCATTCATCTGTTCGTCTGTAACTGCGTAGAGTTTTTTCTAAGATATTATTAGTATTATTTTTATTATTATTATTACTATTATTAATATATTATTATTATTATTATTATTATTATTATTATTATTATTATTATTATTATTATTGCTATAGTTATCATTTTTTTATTACTTTAACAATTATTATTTTTTATTATTTTTATTATTATTTATTATTATTTTATTATTTATTATTATTATTATTATTATTATTATTATTATTATTATTATTATTATTATTATTATTATTATTATTATTATTATTATTATTATTATTATTATTATTATTATCATTTTCGAGCAACTTTTTAACATTGCTGTTATTCATTGCAATTCGATGGGATGAAATTCATGGGTTAGACCACACTTTTATAATGCATGATTATTATTATTATTATTATTA
>SEYY01003293.1:72500-75920 GCA_009176605.1 Armadillidium nasatum
AGTACTCTTTCTACATAATAAGAAAAAGTAAAAAAAAATTAAGCGTCACATCATGGAACAATCCAAGCAGCAAAAATCTTGTATGAGAAAATCGCATTTAATTACAAGTGAATATCGAATATGAAGATCGAATATCGTTAAAATACTTTTCTTCCCTTAAGGAGAAAATGCTTCTTACGAAAATAGAAATATGTTCGGTGGTTTTCACTAACAATAATACATATATATATATATATAATATATATTATATTATATAATATAATTATATATATATATATATAGCGATACATTAAAATGCTATTTAAACATTTCTATGCATATATATGTCTTTTATATATGTCGTAATTAGCGTAAACGAACATATGAAAAAATGTCAACCATCACAGTAGAGAAAAGACATGTTAAGCATAAGAAAATCGCTTCACCGATTTATCTTCTAATAAAAAAATAAGGGTAAAAATTTGTGACATTTTTGCCACTTGTCACAACGATTCGTTACGAAAATATTTGTAGTATAGTGACAGTTGTTAAATTCAACCTGTTTTCCGTAATCTCTTTCCAAACACTTTCATAAATTACTTTTGGGTACCGAATCAGAAGCCTTCTGCAAATCTATAAAAGCTACATTTAATCCGAAGTTATATTTCCATGTTTTCTCAACTATTTGTCTCAAATCGAAGATAAGATCCGTTGTTATTCTACCTTTTCTATAACCATGTTGCCCCTCACCCAACTCTACCTCAATTCTTTCCCTCAATTTATTATAGAATCCTTGTAATTTGAACATATGCCACAATCTCCTTTGCCTGTGTATTTTGGAATTATAACTGTCCTTCCCCATTTTTTCGGCACTCAACCCCTACACCAATACATGTTCAGTAATCTCAATATATAAGTTTTAGTCTGTTCACCTGCATTTTTTATCAGCTCTATCCCTATTCCATCCTCTCCTGCAGCTTTACCATTTTCAATTTCGCAATCGCCAACTCAAACTCCTTCTTAGTAAACTACTCTTCCTCCTCAATCATTTCCTGAAACTTTTCTTCCCTTCTCTCCTCTTGATTTTCCAATTTTTGTTGCGCATTCAGAAAAGATTCAAAACACTCTTTTCATTTAATCACCTTGTGCATTTTTTATGCTATTCATTTTCGTTTTATCTTTCCTGAATGGTTTGCCAATCAAGAACCTATACCTTCTGAGGTATCCCTCTAACCTCTCCCCGAACATCTTCCAGCTCCCACTCTCAGCTCTTCTCTTCAAAGCTTTTGCTTCATTTCAGGTCAGCAAATATTCCATTCTAGAATCTGGAGTTCTTCTTCTAAATCATTCCCTCATCCTCTTGGTCTTCTGTTTTATTGCTCTCTTTCTTTCTTCGGTTCATCAAGGTATGTGCCTTATTCTTCCACCACCTTCCCATTTTTCTTCCAGCACATCTACCGTCACCTCTTTTAAATATCTCTTAATCTTTGTACATCCTCCAGCTCATTCTCAGATTTTATGTTCAGCACTTAATGCTTTTTTGTCTTTATAGTCTTTCTTTTATTAACTGACTGTTTTCTAAAGTTTTTTTTATCTCAATTTTTGCCACTATCATCCTATGGTCTGAATCTAAGGACACACCAGGCATGACTTTAACATTGCACACGATTCTCTTATCGGATGAGAGAAAATAATCTATTACTGATTTCTGATCAAAACTTCTGGTACTCTGACTCCATCTGTATCATGTATACATATGCGACTCTCTATGCTGATAGAAACCGTCCATTATCTTCAGGTTATTTTTTACGCACATGTCTATCAATCTTTCTCCTTCTGAATTCTTCACTTCCTCTCTCTCTCTCTCTCTCTCTCTCTCTCTCTCTCTCTCTCTCTCTCTCTCTCTCTCTCTCTCTCTCTCTCTCTCTCTCTCTCTCTCTCTCTCTCTCTCTACCCTTGCATCAAAATCTCCCATCATCAGCGATACTTTTTCTCACATCCTCTCTAAATGCTTCCTCCAAACTTTCCATAAAAACATATTTCAACTTCTGTCGACAACCTTGCTGCAGTGCGTATACCTTAAATTGTTAGAAATTTCTATTCCTTAATTTCATAGTGCATACTATCAGCCTCTGACTAATCAAACGAATATCCTGAATAAAAAAGTGACAATTTATGTCCTATTTTCATAGTGACCACGTCTGCAACTTTCTCACAACGTCCCTGAATGCATTTGGACATAACCTCCTTCAAGATCTCTACCTCTCTCTCTTCCCTCGATTCACGTCACCGTCAGACCTATGACGTGTATCCTCCTCTCCTTCATAACATTCAAAATTTCATCCTCTTTACCCTTCAAATCGAGATATTCTAGCAACTGCATCTTATTTTTTGAGTGATCGAGTTCAAGTTCAGTTTTCGTATAAATGTTCGTCTTCTTTCGAATCTGTCCGTTTTCGGAGTCTATACATTGAGAATTGCAAGCATAGATATTTTTTACCCACTGGCTTGCTAGGCCTTTTTTAAAGGAACGCTCCTCTTTATCTGGGCCTTGGGAATACTAAATGTTTCCCATTGCGGAATTGTATTAATATTAATATATATATAATATATATATATATATATATATATATATATATATATATATATATATATATTATTATATTATATATATATCTATATATATAATATATATAACGAATCTTTTAAAAAAGATTGAAAACAGAAGAAGATCCACTCGAAACTTACAAGAAGAGAAAAACAAAAACAAAACTTAAACCAGGTCAAAGATCGGATTTTCCTCTACAGGTCGCATGAAAGTATTCCATCCAAAGATGAGAGCAGAGAAGAATGTTTAAAGAGCTTTAAAATACTTTACTAACTAACAATCAGAGTGCAAGAAACTATTTGCGAAAGTGGGTCAAATTTGGTCAGAAAGTTGAAGAAAGAAAGCACACACATATGCACACTGTTTTATATATATATATACTATATATATATATATATATATATATATATATATATATAATATATATTCTTATATATTATATATATATATATATATAGTATTAATATATTATATTATATATATATATATTTATATATAACATATATTATATATATTATATAATATATATATAAGATATATATATTATATATATATATATAATATATATATATATATTTTTTTTTTTTTTTTTAAAAAAAAAAAAAAAGTTCAACATGAAAATAAAAAGAATAAAAACTCAAATTTCTTTCCTTAAATGCTTTTCTTTAGAAATAAAAATTGAATATTATAAACCCTTACCTTTTATAAACCCCACCCACCCCACCCCCCAATGGAGAGCTGGGTTGGAGGGAATTAAATAGGAGTAATTCCAATTTCAAACATCTTTCCATTGACTCATAAGGTTTTCAATGAAACCATTTAAAGGATAAGGA
>SEYY01003294.1:0-2500 GCA_009176605.1 Armadillidium nasatum
TTGCCAGAATACAATTCTCGCTCATTTATCGTTATCAACATCGCATATATCGTCCTTTCTTTCGTAGACCTCGTCATCATCGTGAAAATCTACTCAGTCATTATTTTTATCATTTTCATATTCAGAAATTATAACTCTACTATAGGAAATAGAACGAGGTAAGAGACAGAAGGTATGTGACAGTGTATAGCTTCAAGTAATGATATCCTTGCAAGATGCTATAGATACGATACATATGAAATACAGTATACGATAGTGTGTCAAGCAACCCACGCAGCACAGTTCAAATGACAATTTCCTGCTTGATTTCCAAACATGGATCGAGTCATTGTAAGAGCATACAGTTTTCAACAAGCCTTATGCTACGTAAGCATGAATGCAATCAGAATGAAGAAGTACATTATGTAACGAAGACAAGAAGAGATCTATACGTAGCAGGTACGAAGAATATATAGAAGAAGAGACGCAGATAGACAAGAATGCAAAGTGTAATATAAAACAAGCAAGGAAAAAAATGAAGAAGAACGAAGAAGAACGAAGTACGTCCCGAGTAAGCACGAAAGTAACGAAGTAAGCAAGATAGATAGCATAGTTAATGACGAAGCACAGCTCAGAAGCACATAGTAAGATAGCAAGAATAAGCAAGAATGTTAACATTGTCAAGAGTTAGTCACAAACCTCGTCCTCATTGCATCGTCATTTTCAGAAACCTCGTCGTCATTGCCATCGTCATTTCATTTTCATATTCAGTAACCTTGTCGTTATCTTCAATATTCATCCTTTCACAAACCTTGTCGTCATTGAAATCGTCATTTTCACAAACCTCATCCGTCATTACAATCCTCATTTTCACAAACATTGTCGTCATTGTAACAGTCATTTTCACAAGCCTTCTCGTCATTGCAATCTTCATTTTCACAAATCTCGTCGTCATTGCCATCGTCATTTTCACAAACCTCGTCGCCATTGCCATCGTCATTTCATTTTCACAGACCTTATCGTCATTTCAATTGTCATTTTCACAAACCTCGTCGTCATTGCCATCGTCCTTTCATTTTCACAAACCTCATCATCATTTCAATCGTCATTTTCACAAACCTCGTCGTCATTGCCATCGTCCTTTCATCGTCATTCATCATCATCATCATCATCAAATCATCATCATCCCCGTTTTTGCCTACCTCTTTATCACCTATAAAATCCTACTCATAATTATTATTATCTATAGATTTGTCGCCAACGTCATCATCTTCATCATTATCATCATCATCATCATCATCATCATCATCATCATCACAGATGTTAACCTTGAGAATGTAGTTATTTACGTTGACTAAATTGCCATAATAAGAGGTTAAGAGATTTCATTTATATTTATATGAAACATCAACAATTTACATTTTGTTCACCTCGACAGAACATATTGTTCGCAACAAAATTTACACAAATATTCACCAAATAGTTTATACATTTAATATTATTATATATATATATATATATATATATATATATATATATATATATATATATATATATATATATATAGTATATAATATATATATATATAGTTATATATAGAGAATAATATATATATATAATAGTATATACACTTGATAGAACATAACGTGAAAAATGAATAGAAGTAAATGAGAAGTAAGAAGTAAGAATGAAGAAAGAATAGAATAGAGATAGAAGAATGAAATGTAATATAGATAAATGAAAGATATAGGATAGAATAATAGATAAGATAGGATCAAACAAATATATAATAGATAAATACAGATATAAGTGAATATATATATAGTATAAGATATAAAGTAATATATATATTACTATATAATGAATAATTGATATTAATTATACTCAGTCAATTACTATATATAATATATAGAATTATAATATAGTATATATATATAATATATAAAATACGTATATATAATTATATAAATTAAGATGGGTTAATTATCCTAACGAATCGATAGATATATACGAATAATAAGTATATAAGCGTATTAAGAAAGACTATCGATATAATCGCATTAGATATTACTATCCAAGATAAGTCTTGCGGATATGTGTAATATTTAGAGTTAAGTATTGTAGCGTTTAAAGAATATGCGTGCTTATGTAGCTCGAGTATGTGTTGTTATTCATATTTATTATTTTTGTATTTAATGAATATCTATCGAGCAAGGATATATATATATATTATATTATATAAAATAACTATATAATATAAATAAATAAATAAAAAAAAAAAAAAAAAAAAAAAAAAAAAAAAAAAAAAAAAAAAAAAAAAAATAATATATATATAATTTATATATATTTATATATATATTATAAGATATGTATATTTATATATATTTAGCTGAGGAATATTATATTTGTAATTTGGTGAGGTATATATAAGCTAATAATATATACTGTAATTATAAATAAATACTAATAAATTATCACGTAATAATACTAACGATCTCAAATACAATACTAAATAATACAT
>SEYY01003294.1:7500-10000 GCA_009176605.1 Armadillidium nasatum
TATATATATATATATATATATATATATATATATATATATATATATATATAATATATATATATATATATATATATATATATATATATATATATATATATAGAAGTTATCCATATAATATGCAGATTTCTATATATATGAATGAGATAGTATATTCCTTCATACTATAATATTTGTATGCATTTAATATATGAATGAATACAGGAAAGGGGAAGGAGGGTTGTATTCATTCTCGAATATAGATGAATGAATATAAGGAAAGGGGAAGGAGGATTGTATTCATTCTCGAATACAGATGAATGAATATATGACTACGAATAGCGTTACTGAAACCATATAAGACTGTAATGCATTTTATTTTACAAATAGGATTAAGCTTAAAAAGAATAAACCGAGGAAAGGGTGGAAGAGGTGAGAGAAGTGGAATAGGTGGATGATATGAAAGAGGCGAATGAGGTGGAAGAATTGGGAGAGATTGAAGAGGTGGATGATATAAAAGAGGCGAAGAGGGTGAATGAGGTGGAAGAATTGGGAGAGATTGAAGAGGTGGAGGAGATATAAGAGGTGAAAGGGTGGAAGAATCAGAAGAGGCGGAAGAAGTAGAAGAGGTTAAATGTTTAGAAAATATGGAAGAATGTACCAGATGGAAAGGGTGGAAGAGACGGATGAGAAATTTTGTACTGGTGAGAAAGATAAAAAATGCATACGAATGGCAAAGTAACTTAAAAACTTTATCAGTTTAATAACTATCTAACTAACTGACTATCTAACTAAAAAACTATATCTACTAGTTTAATAACTAACTATCTGACTAACTAACTATCTAACTAAAAAACTATATCTACTGGTTTAATAACTAGCTAACTAAATGACTATCTAACTAAAAAACTATATCTACTAGTTTAATAACTAACTGACGACCTAACTAAAAACTATATCTACTAGATTAATAACTAACTATCTGACTAACTAACTAATTAACTTATTAACTAGCTAGCTAACTAACTAACTATTAAGGAAGCTTGTTTAGAAAGAGAGGTAATGTGATCCTTCCAAGAAAGATCACAGGAAAAGAAAACAAAGAAAATAAGAACATAAGAAAATCTGAGTTGCCAGTTTACGAAAAATTCTATTATGAAGAGTAGATAGATTATAGAATTGAGTTTTTGAGGCATTGAAAACATCGAGTTTTCTTTGTCCCAACTATAAAGGAAATCCCTGTAGCATCAACTATTTGCTGTCGAGTTAGAAGTCTTTCTAAATTTTTTTAAAAATTTTTTTTATGAAAAAGTTCACATCTCACGGGCATTGCCCCATTCGAGAAGAAGAACTTTTCTAGGTAGTATATACCTAGGATCCCGAAGTAGGATCGAACCGGCGCCCTCAAGCACGTGAGTCAATCACTCTACCGTTTGAGCCACGATAGTCTTTCTAAATAGAAGAATAGTGAAATATTGGAGTTAACACCGTAACAGAGAAGAAATAATTGATAAAAAGTAGAAACAGAGTTGATGATAGAACAGATCCTTGAGGAACACCCCTATCGATAGTTTTTTTTTAAGATGAATGAACGCTGTATATGCAGCAACAGCCACGGATCAATCGCAAAGGATGTTAGAGTCACAAATAGAAGGATATTTACAGGAAGCTTATGAACCAAAGCTTTGTACCAGTCTCTATCGAAGGTTTTCGATGTGTATAATCACAGTAATACCGAAGATCGGAGGAAGAGAGTCAGAGTGAAGAGAAGAAGATCACCCTCAGAGCGTTCGTTACGAAATGCCGAAGATCGGAGGAAGAAGAGTCAGAGTGAAGAGAAGAAGATCACACTCAGAGCGTTCGTTACGAAATGCCGAAGATCGGAGGAAGAAGAGTCAGAGTGAAGAGAAGAAGATCACCCTCAGAGCGTTCATTACGAAATGCCGAAGATCGGAGGAAGAAGAGTCGGAGTGAAGAGAAGAAGATCACACCTCAGAGCGTTCGTTACGAAATGCCGAAGATCGGAGGAAGAAGAGTCAGAGTGAAGAGAAGATCACCTTTAGAGCGTTCGTTACGAAATGCCGAAGATCGGAGAGTGAAGAGAAGAAGATCACCCCAGAGCGTTCGTTACGAAATGCCGAAGATCGGAGGAAGAAGAGTCAGAGTGAAGGGAAGAAGATCACCCTTAGAGCGTTCATTACGAAATGCCGAAGATCGGAGAGTGAAGAGAAGAAGATCACCCTCAGAGCGTTCGTTACGAAATGCCGAAGATCGGAGGAAGAAGAGTCAGAGTGAAGAGAAGAAGATCACACTCAGAGCATTCGTTACGAAATGCCGAAGATCGGAGGAAGAAGAGTCAGAGTGAAGAGAAGAAGATCACACTCAGAGCGTTCATTACGAAATGCCGAAGATCGGAGGAAGAAGAGTCAGAGTGAAGAGAAGATCACCCTTAGAGCGTTCGTTACGAAATGCCGAAGATCGAAGATCGGAGAGTGAAGAGAAGAAGATCACTCTTAGAGCGTTC
>SEYY01003294.1:12500-17500 GCA_009176605.1 Armadillidium nasatum
TTGCTATTATACAAAGTTATAATATATATATATATATATATAATATATATATATATATATATATATATATATATATATATATATATATATATATATATATATATATATATATATATATATATAAGTTCCTTCAGTCACCTTATCTCTGCTTCCTGTTCCATCTCTTCGGGTTAACTACAAAAGATACCTTTACCTACCCCAAGGGAAGGTTAGTGTCACTTCTGTGAAGCAAATTGGTTGGACTTTGGGTTTTACTGCTCTGATTTCCTTCAGTGAGAAGGGGTGATTCTCTCTGGCATGGAGTACTACATTTCATATTCTTTCTTTTCGGACTTGTGGCTCTACCTATCTGATTATATATATATATATATATATATATATATATATATATATATATATATATATATATATATATATATATATATATATATATATATATATATATATATATATATATATTATATATATTATATATATATATATATTATATTATATATTAATAATATTTATTTCCATTTAATATTCTTATTATTATTTTTCTCAGTCTCAATCCAAATATTTTGTTTTACTTCAACTCGGCCTTCCCTTCAGACTTCTGTCTCCAGCTCCCCAATCCTATAAAATAGAACATTCTCATATTTTACCACTGGTGACCCAAGACCAGAACAACTGCTAAAACCAGCTGGACCCACATCTGCAAGACCCAATGATTACCCAACATCTTTGTGAACCAAAGGTGACCCAGCACCTGTGAGAGCCCAACAGCGACCCAAGTGACTCAACAACTGCTAAAACAAGCGGGACTCACATCTGTAAGACCCAATGATGTCCCAACATCTTTGTGAATCAAATGTGACCCAGCACCTGTAAGAGCCCAACGATGACCCATGTGACTCAACAACTGCTAAAATCAGCGGGACCCGCATCTGTAAGAACCAATAATGTCCTAATACTTTCGTGATCCAACATCTGTGAGAGCCCAACCTTGACCCAGTGGACCACAACTGCGATAACCAAAGGTGACCAACATCGGTAGAGTCAACGATGTCCCAACACTATTGTGAACCAAAGGTGACCCAACACCTGTGAGAACCAACGTTGGCCCAGTGGACCAGACAACTGCAATAACCAGCTGGGACCCAACACCTGCCAAGACCCAATGATGTCCCAAAACGTTTGCGAACCAAAGGTAACCCAACACCCGTGAGAACCAACGTTGGCCCAGTGGACCAGACAACTGCAATAACCAGCGGGGACCCAACACCTGCAAGACCCAATGATGTCCCAAAACGTTTGAGAACCAAAGGTGACCCAACACCTGTAAGAGAGAATCGATCCCCTAAACTTTATGGTTATAAAAGTATTTTAAAATTCTAAGTAAAAAATAAGGAAATTTTTGGTAGGTATTTTTATTCTTTTAGATAACGTTAGACCTATTAATAATAATAATAATAATAATAATAATAATAATAATAATAATAATAATAATAATAATAATAATAATAATAATAATAATAATAATAATTAATAATAATAATAATAATAAATAAATAAATCTAGCAAAGCCAAAGCGGAAATAACAATAATTTTTTTTTTTTTTTTTTTTTTTGAACGGGGGCATCAGTGCCAGCCAGAATTGGCATTTTGAAAACGAGTTTGGCATCCTTGAAGTCACTTGACAAACAAACAAACAAACAAACAATCAAATCTATTAATAATAATAATAATAATAATAATAATAATAATAATAATAATAATAATAATAATAATAATAATAATAATAATAATAATATAATAATAATAATAATAATAATATTGGTAATAATAATAATAATAATAATAATTATAATAATAATAATAATAATAATGTTGGTAACAATAATAATAAAAATAATAATAATAATAATAATAATAATAATAATATGAATAATAATCATAATAATATAAAATAATAATAATAAAAAATTGTGACTGTCCAATTCTCTGAAAGGGGGCTGCTTGGGGAAAACATTGTGGTTTCTTTTGAACCCCAATGTGTAATACAAATTAAAAATACAATAAGTTATAACAAGTTACTAATAAATTAAAATTTTTTTTACTAATATTAATATATGCTTATTAAGTAACAATAGCAGAATCTTTAGTTATTGTAATTTTTCAATAATAATAATAATAATAATAATAATAATAATAATAATAATAATAATAATAATAATAATAATAATATTCTTATTAATAATAATAATAATAATAATAATAATAATAATAATAATAATAATAATAATAATAATTACCACATTATTATTATTCAGATTATGCTTATTTATAATTATGATAATAATAATTACATACTAAATAAAAATACTAAAATAAGAATAAAAGCAGTAATAGTAAAATACTACTACATCACACACCATTGAAATTATTGATATTAATAACAATTTTCATTAATAAGAATAATAATAATTATAATACTAATAATTTATATAATATATATATATATATATATATATATATATATATATATATATATATATATATATATATATATATATATATATATATATATATATATATATATATATATATATATATATGTATGTGTGTGTGTGTGTGTGTGTGTGTGTGTACTATGTAAGCATCCTTCCATTCCTGAGGTCTTTTCACTTTCCTCCAACACACATTAAACATTCTATCCAGCCAGTTAACCAAATCTCCATTTCCTTCCTTTTTCAATTTCCTTTTAAATACCGTTCATTCCTGCCGACTTTCTCTTTTTCACCTTCCTTACCGCTACTTCCACCTACTCTCTACTAATACTCCTCTCCTCTCCCCCAGTCACTACCTCCTCGTTATTCCTTATCACCCCCTCCCTCTTTAATCACTCTGCTTCTTTTCAGTAATTCAGTAAAGTACTCCCTCCATCTCTTTCCCACATTTTTCTCTCCATTGTATTAACTCAACATCCTCCCACTTCACTCACTCTACTCACTCTATTCACCTCTTTCCAGAGCATTTTACTTCTTTCCTTAAAAATTTCAACTATTTTTTTCTGCTTCAATCCTCTTCTACTCTCTTTTTTTCCTCCTTAACCTCTCTCTCTTCACCTCCCTACACCTCTCCTTATACACCACCCAATCCCTATCCTACTATCTTATCCACACCTCTGTTCCTCACCCTCGCACTCAAGTCACCCAACAGACAAACATGTTCCCTACTATTAAAACTTTCAACACATTCACTCAGACTCTCCCAAAAAGCCTCTCTCTCCCTTCCATTAACTACCCACCACCTGAGTATGAGTACATATAAATACTCAATACTCCATTCTTAACTTCAGTCTTAACCAGACTATTCTTAACCCCCACACTTCCACTCCCTTTCACACATCTTCACAACTCATCTCTCATAACAATTGCCACTCCTACTCTTGCTCTAACCCTCTCATTCACTCCAGCGTAAGGTTAGGAGCGCACTTGCGATTTTCTCCAACCATGGTTAAAAAAGAGCGATTACTCTCAAATACTACTACTAGGGTGCGCACTTGCGACGAATTAGCAGCATCTTAAACAGTAGCAAAATAGATTTTGGAGAGACCAGTTGCGCTGTTGCCTCGTTTTAGAAAAAAGAAAAGGAAAAAATAAATAAATAAAATTTGGGGTACACAAACATACATACAAGCCAAAGGCTACTTAAAAGGTAATTTAATAAAATTAGAGACCATTAAAAATATTTCCATGTCTATCGTATGACTCTCATTCATTCATTTTAAACTCGGGATAGCATGAATGGATTAATTTATTTATTTTAAATTTATCTAGTCAGAAGGATCATTATCTTTAGCAATTGGATAAATTATTAAGTTTAAAGTTTGTAAACAATTGTATTAATTGTATTAAAAGGAATAATTATAAAATTGCTCCGATTTGGAATTTTTAAAATTGTACCGTCTTGTGCAATGAATGGCCCAATTCTCGTACTCCTTGGTAATTAAAAAAAATAAAATAAAATAAAAAATATTTAAAAAAAATATAAAAAAAAATTTTTTTTTAAAAAAAAAAAAATTAAAAAAATTTTTTTTTTTTTTTTTCTTTTTCTCATTCTTATTCTCTTCCTTTCTCTCTCTCTCTCTCTCTCCTCTCTCTCTCTCTCTCTATATATATATATATATATATATATATATATATATATATATATATATATATATATATATATATATATATATATATATATATATATATATATATATATATATATATATATATATATATATATATATATATATATTGGGATGGGGAATCATTAAATAAACTATTTGTCAGATTCAATTTCTTACCGAGAATTGGCACGCGGCTAAATTGCCGCAGCCGCAAGTGTGCTCATATTCATTCCTTTCTGTGTAACCCATATCTATCCGCGGCAGTCGCGCCGCGTCGCGCCGTTTGAAAAATAGAATCGTTTGCATATTTTTTGCCGCTTTCAAATTTTAGCCGCATGTGCGCGGATTCTCATTTTCGTAAATAAATAACCGCGCAAATAAAGCCGCAAGTGAGCGCCGCGCTTAAATTCTTATATACTTTTTTAAAAGATAATTATCCCCCCCCCTCTTCAATTAAAGCTAAAACATCCAGTCTCTTCTCCTCCATCACAATCCCTACTTCCAACTATCTTCTCTTCATTATTAACCCCTCTTACATTACACTACCGTTCCCCCCATTCCTTCCAGCCATAGCTTCCAATTTCTTCCACACACTACTTCACACAAATTATGGCGCTTTACGGTAGACCCCTTTCCCAAAGATGCTACCACTTCCCCGAATAACCCACCCCTATACCAACTATATATATATATATATATATATATATATATATATATATATATATATATATATATATATATATATATATATATATATATATATATATATATATATATATATATATATATATATATATATATATATATATATATATATATATATATATATATATATATATAT
>SEYY01003295.1:10000-20000 GCA_009176605.1 Armadillidium nasatum
AAATTATTTTAGTTTGCATTCGCATTTGCAATTTAATCGTATGCTATTAAGATAATAACTGATTATTAATTTAAAAGTGTCGAAAGCAAAAATGACAAGGAATAATAAAAGTTATAACTATAAAATTAAAATAAGAAGTAAGAGAATAATAAGAATAATAATGTTCATACAAATAAGAGAAAGATAATGAAGAAAAAGAATAAGAAGAATATATATATATATATATATATATATATATATATATATATATATATATATATATATATATATATATATATATATATATATATATATATATATATATATATATATATATATATATATATATATATATATATATATATATATATATATATATATATATATATATATATTATATATATATATATATATATATATATATATATATATATATATATATATATATATATATATATATATATATATATATATATATATATATATATATATATATATATATATATATATATATATATATATATATATATATATATATATATATATATATATATATATATATATACTATATATATATATATGAGTGTGTGTTTGTTTTGGTGTGTAAGCGTGAAAATTGTTGGCAATAATATGAATGGACAGAACTCTGCAGCTTGCAGGATGTTCTGTATCAAGTTTTGCTGCTTGAATAATAAACGAATATACAAACGAGTATATATATCAGAGGTGGGCGCGCAAATTTTAAAATTTTGAACGCAAACTCAAAAGCGCAAATTTTAAAAACTTTGTCCGCAAATGCAAAAGCGCACATTTTTTCAAAAAATTTAGTCCGCAAATGCAAAAGCGCACATGTCCGCAAATAAAAAAAAAATTTTAAAGCGCAAATTTTGAAGCAAAAAAAAAAAAAAAAAATTTAGCGCTAGGATGTAAAGATGAATTATTATTAAATTTTATTTGATAAATGCACATATAACAAAAAATGGGAAAGAATTTATTATTATTTATTCAGCCATCTATGATCTCTTCCTCCTCGTAGCTCTCCTCTTGCATTCTGAAAAGGGTCATATTCCCTTTCATGAAAATAAATTTTTCAAAATTGCTGGATGCAATGGCTGCCCTCTTTGGTCTTAGAATGTCAGAGCTTTGACTAAACAACTTCTCCACGGCCGCTGAGCTGGGTAATGGGGTATTATACTTCATAAACAAGTCCACCCAGACCTCTTGGTATTCACATGGAAAAAGGTTCCTAGTGAGAGGGGTATTGTGGTGAACATCTACTGCATCCCAGCTATCCAAGGTTTGCCGCAACTTCTCCTCCAGAGTTGTCTGCTGGATATATGGGGCCTTCAGTTTCTGAAAAATTTAGAAATGGTATCAAGAACTCAAATCTTTTTAAGTTTCATTTGAACATTATGTCAGTGTATTATGAATATATATATAGGGGGAGGACGTAGCGCCGTCCGAGGCGATGCAAGTACCCCCCATTGGGCATAACCCACGGAGTGATAGGATGGGCTAGACTATTCCGTTTCACTCCGTTGCCCTTTGGTTCGTTCCTTTTCGCGTTTCACCTTCTCAGGGGGTTCCCTAGCGTACCCCCACCTCACACTGGAGTGTCTATGCTCCAACTACCTCTCCACCCAATTCTTCACATGTCCCCACATTTTACATGCACTTACTCTTACATTACCTAAAACAGCAAACTAAAATGGCGAAACCGACAGCTGCCTCGGAGATGCTTGGGGGGGCGGCATCCAAAGAATGCCCCTCAACCTCCACCCCTCACCCCATCATCACTTGGGAGTTGGCGGCCTCCGATGATGGGGATGGTGCCGCCATGACCCGGCGTCCGGCTTGCCCCGATGCATGGTCTTCTTTTTTCATTAATTTCTGCAACATTCGCGGTCTTTTTTCTAATTTCCCCTTTGTTGAACACCATCTCTCTTCTTCTAAACCTCATCTCTTATTTCTAACCGAAACTCAGGTGCTTGAGTGTGCTGACAGCAAACCTTATTCTGTTACCTCCTACTGTCTCTATCCTCAATTTTCAGCCAAAGGCGGTTGTTGCGCTTATGTGCGCAACGATGTTATTTGCTCTCGTGTCTCTGATTTGGAGTCTCATGAATTTTCTACCTTATGGCTTAAGCTCTCTTGCAATTCTACTACTAAATTTATTTGTTCTGTCTATTTATCTCCTAATTCTACTGACTATAAAAAATTCTTCGACTATTTAAACTCCAAAATAGAGCACATTCTATCCTCTTCTCCTTTCTCTGAAATCATCCTTTTGGGTGATTTCAATGTTCACCACCGCCAATGGCTTTCCTCTAGTTCTCAATCTCCAGCCGGTGAACTCGCCTTCAACTTTTTCTATCCAGAACAACCTTGAGCAGTTGGTGCAACTCCCTACTCGTATCCCTGACCGTCTTGGTGATGAACCCAACATACTTGATCTTTTCTTAACCTCTAATCCTTCTCCTTATACTGTTAAACTCTTTCCTCCTCTGGGTTCATCCGATCACCTTCTTATCTCCGTATCTTGTTCTGTCTCTTCAAGTCTTCCGCAAGAACGGCCCCCGCCTTCGGCGAGGAGACGTCTGTGGCACTTCGGTGCTGCTAACTGGTCAGACTTGCGGTTGTACTTCTCTGATTTCCCATGGAATGATTATTGCTTTCGTGGGAGGGGTCCCTCGGAGTGTGCCGAGCGTATGAACCGAGGTGATTCTCTCTGGCATGGAAGCGTACATTCCATATTCTTTCCCTTCTACTAAACCTAACAAACCTTGGTTTAACTCTGCTTGTTCTCGCGCTATCCGCCGCAGGGATACTGCCTTCAGAGATTACCGTCGTCTTCAAACTCCTGAAACTCATGCTACTTATATTTCATCCCGGAATCGTGCAAAATCTATTCTTCGAGATACCAAAAACTCTTTTCTCCGCCGCAAATGCAATAATCTTTCTGGTTCTTCTTCATCTCGCCCTTTCTGGCATTTCGCAAAAAATATCAACTCTAACTTTGCTTCTTCCTCTTTCCCTCCTCTAGTATCTTCTGATGGCACAACTGCCATTTTACCTTCAACTAAAGCTGAACTCTTCGCTCAAACTTTTGCCTCTAACTCTACCTTGGACGATTCCGGAGCTATTCCTCCTCCTACAACCCCCTCCAACTCATTTATGCCTAACATTGTAATTTCTTCTAAAGATGTCATTTCTGCTCTCTCTGAGCTTAACACTAAGAAGGCGTATGGTCCTGATGGTATTCCTCCTGCGGTTCTCAAAACTTGTGCTTCTGAGCTTGCACCCTGCCTTGGTAAACTATTTCGTCTTTGCCTTTCTACTTCGATCTTCCCTTCTTGTTGGAAACGTGCGCTCATTCAACCTGTACCGAAGAAGGGGGACCCTTCTCAACCCTCTAACTATCGTCCAATTTCTTTAACCTCCGTTCTTTCTAAAGTTTTCGAATCTATCCTTAACAGGAAGATTTGGAAACATCTCAATTCTTCCAATCTTATCTCTGATCGCCAGTATGGCTTTCGTAAAGGACGTTCTACTGGTGATCTTCTTTCCCTACTTTCTGACTCTTGGTCCTCCGCTCTTCGGGGTTTCGGTGAATCTTTCGCTGTGGCGCTAGACATATCGAAAGCTTTCGATAGAGTCTGGCACAAAGCTTTGATTTCCAAACTTCCCTCTTTCGGAATCTATCCTTCTCTCTGTGACTTCCTATCTAATTTCCTTTCTGGTCGTTCTATAGCAGCTGTTGTAGACGGCCACCGTTCCTCCTATAAATCTATAAATAGTGGTGTTCCTCAAGGATCTGTCCTTTCTCCAACTCTTTTTCTAATTTTCATCAATGATCTTCTCTCTATTACTTCGTCTCCTATACACTCCTATGCCGATGACTCCACCCTTCATTATTCCTTTCAATTTGAAAGACGTCCCTCCCAACAGCAGTTATTAGACGCAAGAAGGATTGCCTTGGAGCAACTGACCTCTGATCTATCCCTGATTTCAAATTGGGGCAGAGAAAACATGGTAGTTTCCAATGCCTCAAAAACTCAATTCCTCCATCTTTCTACTCGACACAATCTTCCACACAACTATGACATCTTCTTCGAAAACACTCAACTCAAACCTTCATCTGTTCTCAATATTCTCGGTGTTTCTTTTTCTCGTGATCTTTCTTGGAAAGATCACATTATCCCTCTCTCTAAACAAGCTTCTAAGAGGTTGGGTGTTCTGTGGCGCCTTCGTAGTTTTTTTACGCCACCCCAGTTGCTTGCTCTGTATAGGGGTGTTGTTCGCCCCTGTATGGAGTACGCCTCGCATATCTGGGGTGGGTCCACACATACAGCTCATCTTGAAAAGGTGGAGTCTAGGGCTTTTCGTCTTATCAACTCTCCTGCTCTTACTAACTCTCTCCAATCTCTTTCTTCCCGTCGAATTGTTGCGTCACTCTCTCTATACTATCACTATTACAACGGACATTGCTCTTCTGAACTCTTACGTCGCATACCTCCTCCACTGAGAAGGGCTCGTGTGACACGTTTTTCTACACAGTCTCATCCTTTCTCTGTCCAACTCTCCGACCCCAGACTTAACCGCTATGCTCAATCTTACATGTACTCTACTGGTAAAGTCTGGAACACACTCCCTTTATCTGTTTTCCCAACTTCCTTTGACTTGCACACTTTTAAACGCCGTGTATCGGGTCACGTCGGCAATTAGCGACCCCGAATCCGATTGCTTCCCAACTCCGGTGGATATTGGTAGGCCTTGGGCCTTTGCCCACCGGAGGAGACATAAAAAAAAAATATATATATATATATATATATATATATATATATATATATATATATATATATATATATATATATATATATATATATATATATATATATATATATATATATATATATATATATATATATATATATATATATATATATATATATATATATATATATATATATATATATATATATATATATATATATATATATATATATATATATATATATATATCATCACCGTCCAAACCGGTAGGCTGGAGCCTGACGGGTGCTACTCCTCCAAAATCTTCTCCCCACATTTCTGTCCTCAAACATTCGGTTGTCTTCCACCTCCTCCAGTGTCTTGTTCCTTCGTTGTATGGCTTCTTCTATCGCCTCCATCCATCTCTTCCTTGGTCTTCCCGCCGGTCTCCTTCCTTCTGGTCTCCATTCCAGCATCTCTCTCAGTCTCTCCCCTCCCCCATTCTCTTCACGTGACCAAACCATCTCAGTTGGTTTCTTTCTATGCATTCCAAAATTGATTCCACCCCAAGTTCCTCTCTCACCAGTTCACTCCTTATTCTATCTCTCAGTGATATATATATATATATATATATATATATATATATATATATATATATATATATATATATATATATATATATATATATATATATATATATATATATATATATATATATATATATATATATATATATATATATATATATATATATATATATATATATATATATATATATATATATATATATATATATATATATATATATATATATATATATATATATATATATATATATATATATATATATATATATATATATATATATATATATATATATATATATATATATATATATATATATATATATATATATATATATATATATATATATATATATATATATATATATATATATATATATATATATATATATATATATATATATGACAAAAGATATGCTTAAAGTTTGATCTAAATTATAAAAATAGCTCACCTTAAATGGGTCCATTTCAGATTCATTCCCATCACCTCCAGTGCCTTGATGTGGAAGAGTAAAATTCGATGCAATATTACACTTTATTTCCTCCAATATCCTCGTCTTGACAGCTGGATACTTCCCCTCATTTAACCTATGTGCTACTCCGAGTTTGAAGTGAGGGTGCAGAGCTGTTGACATAAGCAAATCACAATCATCAAAAATCCTGCTGAACCTCGGTTCAAATCCCTTTTCTTTCCCTTTGTTTGGCTTTGGCTGCTTTAGTATGTAGTTGACTAAGCTTTTGGCATAGTTAAGTTTTTTCACCTCTCGTTGCAATTTCACGAGTTTGTCCTTGAGGAGGAAGAGGTTAGGCAATAGAACCCCGCGTACGCATTCTTCTCATCCTGCAACATATCCAGCCTAACAGCAATAGGCGTCATTATTTCGATGTACTCGGCAATTACCTCCTTGTTAGTTTTATTAAATATTGGAAGACAAGGCTTTTGTCCAAACACATGTTGTTGATTTGTGCCATGCTACCATCAAGGTTCTTAAGCAGGTCTTTCATAGAATCGTATAGGGAGTTCCAACGAGTAACACTTGGTGTTACCCGCTGATTTCAAGAGACGTGTTGATTTAGTCAAAGCTCAAGGTTTTTTTTTACATTATGAGCATTCAATCTTTCCATTGCACAAGACTCTTTTACCCTCAGTATACTCCTTCTTGGTCTTGACAGACCCATAGTACTTGATAAGATGGGGCCATGGGTGCTCTATGTCATCTTGGCTGCTTTTTTCATGGGAAGTACCAGCAGCATCACACTCAATTTCAGGAGTTGTACTTTGACGACTTTCACGGTTTGCAATTCTTTTTCCCGTTAAGTACTTATCCATATCTGTTTTATTCCAATTTAAGCACAAAAATACTAAAAAGGTATAATCGCTAATCAAAAGTAATCAGTAAACTTAGCATATTGGCTATAATAATAATAATAATAATAATAATAATAATAATAATAATAATAATAATAATAATAATAATAATAATAATAATAATAATAATAATAATAATAAATAATAATAATAATAATAATAACTATTTTTATTATTTATATATATATATATATATATATATATATATATATATATATATATATATATATATATATATATATATATATAAATCAGCAACGAAAAATATATAGTGAAATTGCCTATTAATTGTTCAAGGTTAAAGAAAACGATTTAGTTCGTTTCAAGGAATATTCCTTGTTTGTTTGTTTCTTACAGTAACGTGTGTAATTCAGTATATATATATATATATATATATATATATATATATATATATATATATATATATATATATATATATATATATATATATATATATATATATATATATATATATATATATATATATGTATATATATATATATATATATATATATATATATATATATATATATATATATATATATATATATATATATATATATATATATATATATATATATATATATATAATAAGCCTTTTATTATCGAGGGCAATTTGATATTTTTTAAATATCGATATTTTTTTATATATCGGCATTCCTAGTTTAAGTATTAACTTTTAATTAGCATAAATAGTAATAAAATTTGGCTGATTAAATAAGAAACTGAAATATAAGCCCAAAATTGTTTTTTATTAAGAAAAATGACGAAGCGCAAATTGGTAAGCGCTATTTTCAAAAAACTTCCGCAAAAGCGCAAATTTGCGCTTTTGCGCTCTTAAAAAAGTTGTTAAGCGCAAAATGCAAAAGCGCACATTTTCGAAATTTAGCGCAAAACGCAAAAGCGCAAAAAAAACTTTTAAAGCGCAAATTGCGCTTTTGCGCTTATGCCCACCTCTGATATATATATATATATATATATATATATATATATATATATATATATATATATATATAATATATATATATATATATATATATATATATATATATATATATATATATATATATATATATATATATATATATATATATATATATATATATATATATATATATATATATATATATATATATATATATATATATATATATATATATATATATATATATATATATATATATATATATATATAGTATAGTAGCATAATATTAATAAAAATAAAAGAAATTTATATTTGCATATATATATATATATATATATATATATATATATATATATATATATATATATATATATATATATATATATATATATATATATATATATATATATATATATATATATATATATATATATATATATATATATATATATATATATATATATATATATATATATATATATATATATATATATATATATATATATATATATATATATATATAATATATATATATATATATATATATATATATATATATATATATATATATATATATATATATATATATATATATATATATATATATATATATATATATATATATATAGTATATATATATATATATATATATATATATATATATATATATATATATATATATATATATATATATATATATATATATATATATATATATATATATATATATATATATATATATATATATATATATATATATATATATATATATATATATATATATATATATATATATATATATATATATATATATATATATATATATATATATATATATATATATATATATATATATATATATATATATATATATATATATATATATATATATATATATATAATATATACGTTAAATGCAATCTTCAGAATGTTTACAAATAATTTGAAATTCAAAGATGCAATAAAGTTAACATTTTATTTTGAAAAATATATTTTTGTCTTTTGCAAAATTTTAACTCAATAAATTTTCATCATACGCTAACTTTACGATCCAGTTTGAGATTCTTGACACTACTTTCAAATATAATTTCATTTCTTTTTATTAAAAAAAATAAATGAATAAATAAATTAAATAAAATAAGAAAGAAAAAATCATCTATTGTGTCTAACAGAATTTTAATTCTAATTTTTTCCTCTAAAAAAAAAAAAAAAAAAAAAAAAAAAAAAAAAAAAAAAATTGACCTTCAAAATTATTTTTTTTTATTTTTTTTTATTAATAAATCTTTCTTTTTTCAAACGACTTCACATATTTTATTTTACTTATTTACTTTTTCTAAATTTTTGATGAATTCAGAATATTCTATATATATATATTTTTATATTTCGGAGAAATTTGCAAATAATATTTTCGTATTTCAAAAATACTTCCAAAGGTTTTGATATTGAAAAGTGCTTTTTACCATCATCGCTAATTAAATTTAATAAGCTGGTCTTTTGCCAGAGTAAAACTATATTAAATATTTTTCTGACCAAGAGAATTTTAGGAATGATAGGATAATTACCTCTCCTGAATTCTAATGAGACGGATTGCTCGAATTATGAATGGAAATAGTTTGAATGTTACAGAAATAGGTTTAACATTGACAGGAAGTGTTTGATAGATATTAGATTGTTTATTGGATATGATGAAATTTGAATGGATGTGTGATTATTAAGTTTGTTTATATATTTTGCCACAGATGTTATAAATTTCAGATTGCAAAGGATATTTGTTACTGGTCATATATATATATATATATATATATATATATATATATATATATATATATATATATATATATATATATATATATATATATATATAGGGTATATACTATTGATTATATTATATATAAAAATTTAAGAGGAGCAACAAATATTTCAATATATTGGACTTTCGGCTTTTAATGAAAAATTAAACTTTAACATTAAGAATTTGAAATTTAAAAACAAGAGTTTGAAAATCGACGACAGGATCGGATCATGTGAAGAGAACTAAATGCAAGGACGACAGGACTAGCCATCCGGCCTTGTGATTTCTCTGTCAACGGCTTGTAACTACTCCAGAACCAGCATTGGGAACCATTGCTCGGAGAAGCGCAATCTTTTGAAGACCCCTGGGAGAGAGTGTTTGGAGGTTGGTTTGAGAACGATGCTGGTCCTACTGAAAGGGTGAAAACCCTACCTGAAGAAGTCTGGATAGGACTCATGGACCGGCATGGGGACCGGCGAGCCGAAGAACTTGATCTTTTGGAGGGCTCTGGGGAGAACTTCTTCAAGCAAATGGGGAAAGATGCTGGTTCCACTGACAGGGTGAAAACCCTTCCTGGGAGAGGATATAGATATATATAT
>SEYY01003295.1:25000-40000 GCA_009176605.1 Armadillidium nasatum
ATTTCCAAGATAGTTTGTTGTTTATGTTATATATATATATATATATATATATATATATATATATATATATATATTATATATATATATATATATATATATATATATATATTATATATATATATATATATAAATATATGTATTTGAAGTAAACATTGGTACAGTGGTAAGGTGGTAACCTTAAAAGTGGTTCAGTGGTAAGGTGAAAGAAAAGCCAGTTGTTATAACTGATTGGAAAAAAAACAAATCTCCGGCATCCGCGATAGGCCTGGCCCAGACAGAGGTATCCGCCTTTTGCCCAAGAAACCCAAGGATCTTCCTAGAAAAGATCCTACTGACAGGACGAAAGTCCTACCTGAGGTAAGGTGAAAAAAAAAAAAAAAAAAAAAAAAAAATATATATATATATATATATATATATATATATATATATATATATATATATATATATATATATATATATATATATATATATATATATATATATATATATATATATATATATATATATATATATATATATATATATATATATATATATATATATATATATATATATATATATATATATATATATATATATATATATATATATATATATATATATATATATATATATTAATAAAATAAAAAAAAAAAAAAAAAATTTTTAAAAAGAATTTAATCCCAAAGTACTTTAAATATTATTTTTAAGAGATTCTCAGTACTTGAAAAAGTTTCTATGATACTTAACTTATTTCATAATGACTTTGGTGCTCCCTTTATTTTATCATTATGAAGGTAAATTATTTACTAAGAACAATTTATTTCAAAATTGTTTTTTTTTTTTTTTTTTTTTTTGATTTGAGAGTAGATAGTACATAAGCACATTCAAATGCATACATGATTCAAACATTCATTCTTACAGCGTATGTACTTATATATATACATATACATATACATATATATATATATATATATATATATATATATATATATATATATATATATATATATATATATATATATATATATATATATATATATATATATATATATATATATATATATATATATATATATATATATATATATATATATATATATATATATATATATATATATATATATATATATATATATATATATATATATATATATATATATATATATATATATATATATATATATATATATATATATATATATATATGCAAAAATCTATTTTTTATTTTGGTAGAATGTCCTAACTAATAAATCATATGACTTGTTTTTGAAAACAACTTTCGTATTTCTTCTTTATGTTAAATTTACCTTTCTTTGACATCCCTTAAAACCCTGACGGGGGGGGGGGTAATTAAGAGCGTGGAGGGGGAGGGAAGGCTATGTTCAGAAGCGTCCCGATTTTGGGTCAGAAAAATATGGTCACCTTAGTATAAACTCTTTTAGTGGAACTGGCACCTCCTTCCATCTAACCCCTGAAACGTTTTCTCTTATATATAACACATACATATATATACACACATATAAATAAATACATATGGGGCTAACTTATATTTTAACATGCATACATTCATACATACATACATATGTACACACATATAAATACATAAGGGGCTAGCACATACATGTACACACACATATAAATGCATATGGGGCTAACTTACATTTTAGCATACATACATACATACATACATACATACATACATAGACAGACAGACAGACAGAAAAAATACATACTTACATACGTACAGACAAACAGACAGACAGACAGACAGACAGACTGACAAGCAGACAGACAGACAGAAGAAAATACACACACACATACAAACGCTCATATTGTGAAGGTATCTGGGTTAAAAGTGTGCATTTGGTAGAACTCCAGAAACGTAATTGAATATCTTTTTGAGATGTTTGCATGGAAAAGGTGGAGTTGGGCTTGTCAATATGTGACATAATTACGGCTCTTTTTTCATCTTCTTCAAGGTCTTTTATTGCTATAAATAGAGAAAGAATTTCATCTAGCTAGAATTTCTTATATATATATATATATATATATATATATATATATATATATATATATATATATATATATATATATATATATATATATATATATATATATATATATATATATATATATATATATATATATCCTCCTGTGGGTAAAGGCCGGAGGCTTACCAAATACCACCGGAGTTGGTAAAAAACCCTAACTTGATAGATGGAAGCCGATATGTTCAGATATACGGCGTTTGAAAGTATGCAAGTCAAAGGAAGATTTGAAAACAGATAAAGGGAGTGTGTTTCAGACTTTACCAGTAGAACACATTTAAGATTGAGCATAGGGGTTAAGTCTGGGGTCAGAGAGTTGGACAGAAAAATGATGAGACTGTGTAGAAAGTCGTGTCGCACGAGCCCTTCTCAATGGAGGAGGTATGCGATGAGAGAGCTCAGAAGAGCAGTGTTCACTGTAATAGCGATGGTATAGAGAGACTGAAGCAACAATTCGAGGGGCAGAAAGAGATTGGAGAGAGTTAGTAATAGAGGGAGAGTTGATGAAACGAAAAGCTCTAGACTCCAGCTTCTCAAGGAGAGCTGTATGAGTGGAATCACCCCAGATGTGTGAAGCATACTCCATGCACGGACGAACAACACCCCTATAAAGGGCAGGCAACTGGGGCGTAGTGAAGTAATTCTGCAGGCGCAGTTTAGATAGAGAAGTATCGTGATCTTTCCAAGAAAAATCACGAGAAAATGATACGCCAAAAATATTAAAAACAGATGAAGGTCTGAATTTTGTGCTTTCGAAGAAGACATCGCAGTTGCGTGGAAGATTGCGTCAAGTGGAGAGATGGAGGAATTGAGTTTTTGAGGCATTGAAAACCACCACGTTTTCTCTGCCCCAATTAGAAATACGAGAAAGATCAGAAGTTAGCTGATACAAGGTTACCCTTCTCGAGTCTATCAACTGCTTTTGGGAGGGAGGTATTTCAAACTGAAAGGAGTAATGAAGTGTGGAGTCATCAGCATAGGCATCTATTGAAGGCTTTTGAAATACCCAGCGCCACTGTAAAGGATTCAACAAAACATCGAAGAACGGAGGACCAAGAGTCAGTGAGAAGGAAAAGGAGATCACCAGTAGAGCGTTTCTTACAAAAGCCATACTGGCGATCAGAGATAAGATTAGAAGAATTGAAATGTTTCCAAATCTTTCTGTTAAGGATTGATTCGAAATCTTTGGAAAGAACGGAGGTTAAGAAAATATGACTGTAGTTAGAAAGAATGTGTAGAAGAGGAACTAGAAAGATTATTGCATTTTCTACTGAGAAATGAATTTTTAGTGTTACGAAGAACAGATTTTGCACGATTCTGGGATGAAATATAAGTTGCGTGAATTTCTGGAGTTTGAAGACGATGGTAATCTCTGAAGGGAACATCCTTGCTGCGGATATCGCCAAAAACAAGCAAAGTTAAACCAAGGTTTGTTATTTTTAGTAGAAGGGAAAGATTATGTAATTTTAAAAATAGTTATTTCTTTATTAGTTTTGAGACAGAGTCGTTGTTCACAACAGTGTCTGTGAATTTGACTTTAGGGATTGAAGAATTTTTGAAGCACCTTGCATTTTTGTTCTTACAATTTACTTTGATTTAAAAATTGATTTTACCCTAAAGTATTTTGATTTGGGTGAAAATCACCAAGGCAAAAGTCGTAAAAATGATTTGTAATCGGTTTTTTATAATAAATATTTTTTAAAAAATATTTTTATTCGATTTTTAAATCTTTCAGTGTTAACTGGAAGAATTGAAATATAGGAATATATATATATAAAAAAAAAAAAAAAAAAAAAATCATAAAACTCCCATTATCCAAAGAACGGCAACTTCGCTACTAACGATGGTTGATTTTCATGCAATATAACCCAATTTTGCATAGGAAATGGAACAACCCATTATAGGGTTAAAATATGCATAATTTGAAGTCTATGGAATGTTTTAAATATTAATTTAAAAGACTTAGTATAAAGTCCTCCTCTTTTCCAATCTTAAGAAATATATTTATAGAACTATTTGAAAGAATAATTTTAATAAAGTGTTTAAGTGTTTATATGAAGTGTTTATCAACTTGGATGTGTTTTGTGGACGATGTTTTTTGCTATTTTTAATGAAAGTACTTCTCCAGATGTATATATATATATTTTAAATAAGAATAATTTAAAAGAATAAATGTTTATTTACTTTTTGAATATATAAAAATAATTCGGAAATGTTTTAAAAATATTATGAAAAATATACTTTAATGAAAAATTTTAGTTTTTAATAGTTATTTATTAAAAATATAAATCCCTAAATGAGGTGAGTTAAGGTAATAAATAATAATGAGTAATAAAATGAGAATAAAAAATAAATAAATAATTATATAACAATATTTTAAAAAGTCATTCCTTGAAGTTTTTATTTTTCAAATATTTAGAAAAATTTTCTTTTTTCTTTTGGAAAAAACCACAATGATCTTTTTTTTTATTATTTTTTATTTTATTTATATATTTATTTATCAATTTTTTCATTTTCTGTAATATGAAATTTGATTTCGTAGATTTTATTTTGGAAATTTAAAAATAAATCCTAAATTTATTTTTGAATTATTTTTTTTTTTAAATTTTAATAAATATTTTCCAAGAATAAAATTAATTTTCTAAATGTATCTAATTAACTCTTTTCAATAAATACATCAAAATTAAATTAAGAAATATTATCATATTATTTAATTATTGACAATGCCTTAAAAGGCGATCCACTTTTGAAAACGGAAAAAATAATTTAAAAATTTTGAAAAAAAAAAAAAAAAAAAAAAAAAAAATCTCTGACACCGACAATGAGAAATGTACATTTTTTATTAACTTTGAAACTAAAAATTAATTGTTTATTGCCTTTCTTGATCAAAAGAAGAAAATAAAATAAAAAATTAACCAATAAATAAATGAAAGTATTTTTATTACATCACCATATAAAAGACCGTTTTTTTAAAAAAATGTCTAAATTAATTTTTTAGCATATATATATATATATATATATATATATATATATATATATATATATATATATATATATATTATATATATATATATATATATATATATATATATATATATATATTATATATATTGCGGATTTTATATAAAAACTCCCTAGAAAAGATCCACTTTTCGAATCGGGCAATGCTCGTGAGATTTAATTAAACTGTTTTTACAAAATAAAAAAAAATAAAAAAATAAAAAATATTTTGTACCCTGCAGTGTGGTGTCTACTGCAGACCTTCTTCAAATAAGTTTAATAATAAACACTAATAAGCACATGCTCACTTGCTTAATATATATATATATATATATATATATATATATATATATATATATATATATATATATATATATATATATATATATATATATATATATATATATATATATATAATAATAAAATTTAAAAATAAAAAAAAAAAAAAAAAAATTTTTTTTTTTAACTTTAAAAAAAAAAAAAAAAAAAAAAAAAAAAAAAAAAACACGTATTTCCTCTCCTGATTACATTCATTTCTAGAGTTTTAGATTCACGCACAAACGCTTGTAATTCAATCTGCTTTTCGAGCAACATTTCAAAAGGCACCATCAAAAGAATTTGAGAACTTTTTTTTTCTCTCTTTTTAGTTTACATTTTCTTTCTTATTTATTTTGTTTGCCGTTTTTGCATCTGGAATTGACAATCACATATTTGAATATTTCGTCATTTTTTATTACAAATAACTTCTAAACATGAAAAGATCTCAACTTTAAATTGGATTTACGTTTTAATGTTTTTGATAAAGGGTTGTGAATAATATTGAGTCATTTGAGCAATTTGAATAACTACCATTTTTTGTGACTGATTTACAAAAAAAAAAAAAAAAAAAAAAAAAAAAAAAAAAATTGAAGGATGCACCTTAATGAACAAACTTGAACTTACTAATTTCCTCACAAAATTCGTGTGCACACACAGCACACAAAATGCAACGAAAACGTAGTTGTTAACGTGGTTGTACACGAGTGGTCAGTTGAATATATATATATATATATATATATATATATATATATATATATATATATATATATATATATATATATATATATATATATATATATATATATATATATATATATATATATATATATATATAATATATATATATGTGCCGATGACTCAACCCTCCATTCTTCTACTCATTTCAAATCTGCTCCTTCCTTTGCATCTAGAGTTGCTTCTCGTCTACATCTTTCTGATTCCATTCTTGCAGATCTGGATAGAATTTCCCAGTGGGGTCGTCTCAACCTTGTGAATTTCAACTCTTTAAAAACTCAACTTCTAGAAATCTCTCTCTCAAAGACACCTCCTAACTTTTTTATTTCTTTCGATGGTTCTCCCGTCTCTCCTGTTGACAATATAAACATCCTTGGCCTTCACATAAACAAAAAAATGTCTTGGAAACCTCATATCACAATGGTTGCTAGGGCGGCCTCAAAGAAGCTGGGAGTTCTGTTTAGACTGCGAGAATTTTTTTCTTCCTCGCAGTTACTCCAAATTATACAAGGGTCTCATCCGCCCTTGTATGGAGTACTGCTCTCATATCTGGGGTGGCTCAGGTTTCACCCGTCTTTTGGATAGGGTTGAGTCAAAGGCTAAAAGACTTATAAACTGTCCCGCTCTTTCTAATTCTCTTGATTCTCTTTATCTTTGCGACGTGATGTTGGTGCCTTGTCACTTTTCTATAGGTACTACAGTGGCAAATGCTCGAGGGAACTATCCACCCGTGTACCTCCACCTTTACGGCGTCCTCGCAGCACAAGGGGTGCAATGTCCGCGCATCAATTTTGCGTGGACATAGGCAACTCCAGGCTTGTCCGCTGTGGTGCCTCTTTCTTTCCTGCCACCTCTGTCTTGTGGAACTCTCTTCCATCTTCTGTATTTCCCTCTGCATTTAATCTCAATTTCTTTAAAGCCCGCGTCTACGCCCACCTGAGAAATTTGCGTTAGGTGGGTACTGTAGGGGTGGTTTTTATTTTCTGGATTTTGTACTCTATTTACTTTCATTTTTATTCTTTTAACACCCCCTCCTTGAATAGGGCTTTGCCCGTGAGTGGTGGTGATGTGTAAAATATATATATATATATATATATATATATATATATATATATATATATATATATATATATATATATATATATATATATATATAGTGAAGGGAAAATAGTAAAAATTCCTTTTTACCTTCTAATCTCAATTTTTTTTTTTAACTTAAAAAAAAAAAAAAAAAAAAAAACACACGTATTTCCTCTCCTGATTACATTCATTTCTAGAGTTTTAGATTCACGCACAAACGCTTGTAATTCAATCTGCTTTTCAAGCAACATTTCAAAAGGCACCATCAAAGGAATTTGAGAACTTTTTCTCTTTCATTGTACATTTTTTCTTCTTTATTTTTTATTTTTTATTATTTTTTTTAATTTTTTTATTTTTTTATTATTATTATTTTATTTATTTATTTTTATTTTTTTTGGTAGTTTTTGCATCTGAAATTAACAATCACATATTTTAATATTTCGACTTTTTTTTAAAACAAAAAATTTGTGAACATGAAAAGGATCTTCGAACTTAAAGAGCGGATTTAGATTTTAATGTCTTTGATAAAGGTTTGTGAATTATTTTGAAATCAATTGAATTACTAGGATAATTACCATTTTTTATGAAGTATTTACAAAGCATGGCAAACTTAAAATTTTCGTATTATATTTTAAATTTTAAAAGGAAGACATTTTCTCACAATTTTCAGTATTTACTCGAACTGTTGTTTCCCTATTGTGGACTGCAATGGGAAATGAAAACTATGTGATTCCCACAGATAGTAAAGAAAAAAAATTAAGAAGTCTATGGAAGATGCAACAGAGAGAAACACTTGATAACTAATGAAAATGAACCTAATTTGATTTTAGTAAGCCTTTAGCAATTATACCTCAATAATATTATATTAAAATAGTTGTAAATCATGAAATCTTACGGTTTTTATTAAAAAAAAATTTGTTATTTATTTCATTTTGAGATAAAAGACCGTCTTATCTTTTTTATCAATCAAACGATGAGAAAAATCCAGAAGAGTTAGTTTCCATAATATTTACTGATATGTTCCATTATTCATAAACTGCATTCAGAATAATAGTAAAACTATTACTTTGAATGCAAATACAATTTATTCTTTGTCTAAATAATGGAAAGGCATATGGTTATTTTTTTCGCAAAATTAGTAAAATGATTGAACAACAAGTTAAAATCGTTCATAAATTAGCGTCTGTAAAAATTAACATATATATTTTTTCCAAATATTTTTTTAAAATTTGAGATTTTCGACCCTATGTTTTAATGTCTTTAATGTATAGTAAATAAACAAGGAGATATTTTTTTTAAATATAAGTAAGCTACATGTAAATAGACAAAAGTCGCATTCCTACTAAAATTTCCACCAGAGTTAGGAAGATAGTTGGAAATCTGGTCAAATAAAGGTGTGTAAGTTATAGGAAGTTGAGCAAAATAAAGGGAGTGTGTTCCGGACTTTAGCAGTAGAGTACATGTATGATTGAGCATAGCGGATAAATCTGGGGTGAGAGAGTTGTACAAGGAAAGATGAGACTGTGTAGAAAGGCATGTCGCACGAACCCTTATTATTGAAGAAGGTATGTGACAGGGATTGTTCAAAAGAGAGAAGGTCATTGAAAAGCGATAGTGTAGTGAGAGTGATGCAAAAATTCGACGGGCAGAAGGAGATTTTAGATAATTAGTGAGAGCAGAAGAGCTGATAAGACGCAATGCGCTAGACTCCTCCTTTTCAAGGAGAGCTAGCTGTAAGTGGAATCACCCCAGATGTGTGATGCATACTCTATTCAGGGGCGAATAACACCCCTGTACAGAGCAAGCAACTTGGGTGGAGAGAAGAAATTTTGAATGCGCCTCAGAACACCCAACCTTTTAGAGGCTTGTTTAGGGAGAGAACTAATGTGATCTTTCCAAAAAAGATCACGAGAAAAAGAAACCAAAAGTATTAAAGAGAGATGATTGTTTGAGTTGCGTGGTTTCGAGGAATATATCACAGTTGTGTGGAAGATTGTGTCGAGTAGAGAAATGGAGGAATTGAGTTTTTGAGGCATTGAAAAAGACCAAGTTTTCTCTACCCCAATTTGAAATACGAGAAAGATCTGAGGTCGGTTGCTCCAAGGCTACCCTCCATCCGTCTATTAACTGCTTTCAAATTGAAAGGAGTAATGAAAGGTGGAGTCATCGTCATAGTAGTGAATAGGAGATGAAGTAACAAAGAAAAGGTCATTAATGAATAGCAGAAAAAGTGTTTGGATATGACAGATCAATGACGAACGCCTCTATTAATAGATTTTAAACAGCAGCTATATATATATATATATATATATATATATATATATATATATATATATATATATATATATATATATATATATATATATATATATATATATATATATATATATATATATATATATATATATATACAGAAAATTAATGTCCGCTATTGGACTCGAACCAGCGACCTTAAAGATGGTAGTCTCAAGCGTTATCCATTAGGCCACGGCGATACAAAAGGAAATCGCTTCGGAACTTGCTCACAACATTCAATTGCAACGTCAAGTCCCAAAGAATCTCCCCGATCGCAACTCGGGCCAAGGGTAACGAGGTCAAAGGTTGAATCCATTATTCGCGGACAATTATATAATAGAGTTTTCAGTCTGCTAAATCTCTCACAGACTATTTCCATACAGAAAATTAATGTCCGCTATTGGACTCGAACCAGCGACCTTAAAGATGGTAGTCTCAAGCGTTATCCATTAGGCCACGGCGATACAAAAGGAAATCGCTTCGGAACTTGCTCACAACATTCAATTGCAACGTCAAGTCCCAAAGAATCTCCCCGATCGCAACTCGGGCCAAGGGTAACGAGGTCAAAGGTTGAATCCATTATTCGCGGACAATTATATAATAGAGTTTTCAGTCTGCTAAATCTCTCACAGACTATTTCCATACAGAAAATTAATGTCCGCTATTGGACTCGAACCAGCGACCTTAAAGATGGTAGTCTCAAGCGTTATCCATTAGGCCACGGCGATACAAAAGGAAATCGCTTCGGAACTTGCTCACAACATTCAATTGCAACGTCAAGTCCCAAAGAATCTCCCCGATCGCAACTCGGGCCAAGGGTAACGAGGTCAAAGGTTGAATCCATTATTCGCGGACAATTATATAATAGAGTTTTCAGTCTGCTAAATCTCTCACAGACTATTTCCATACAGAAAATTAATGTCCGCTATTGGACTCGAACCAGCGACCTTAAAGATGGTAGTCTCAAGCGTTATCCATTAGGCCACGGCGATACAAAAGGAAATCGCTTCGGAACTTGCTCACAACATTCAATTGCAACGTCAAGTCCCAAAGAATCTCCCCGATCGCAACTCGGGCCAAGGGTAACGAGGTCAAAGGTTGAATCCATTATTCGCGGACAATTATATAATAGAGTTTTCAGTCTGCTAAATCTCTCACAGACTATTTCCATACAGAAAATTAATGTCCGCTATTGGACTCGAACCAGCGACCTTTAAGATGGTAGTCTCAAGCGTTATCCATTAGGCCACGGCGATACAAAAGGAAATCGCTTCGGAACTTGCTCACAACATTCAATTGCAACGTCAAGTCCCAAAGAATCTCCCCGATCGCAACTCGGGCCAAGGGTAACGAGGTCAAAGGTTGAATCCATTATTCGCGGACAATTATATAATAGAGTTTTCAGTCTGCTAAATCTCTCACAGACTATTTCCATACAGAAAATTAATGTCCGCTATTGGACTCGAACCAGCGACCTTAAAGATGGTAGTCTCAAGCGTTATCCATTAGGCCACGGGGATCGGGGAGATTCTTTGGGACTTGACGTTGCAATTGAATGTTGTGAGCAAGTTCCGAAGCGATTTCCTTTTGTATCGCCGTGGCCTAATGGATAACGCTTGAGACTACCATCTTTAAAGGTCGCTGGTTCGAGTCCAATAGCGGACATTAATTTTCTGTATGGAAATAGTCTGTGAGAGATTTAGCAGACTGAAAACTCTATTATATAATTGTCCGCGAATAATGGATTCAACCTTTGACCTCGTTACCCTTGGCCCGAGTTGCGATCGGGGAGATTCTTTGGGACTTGACGTTGCAATTGAATGTTGTGAGCAAGTTCCGAAGCGATTTCCTTTTGTATCGCCGTGGCCTAATGGATAACGCTTGAGACTACCATCTTTAAGGTCGCTGGTTCGAGTCCAATAGCGGACATTAATTTTCTGTATGGAAATAGTCTGTGAGAGATTTAGCAGACTGAAAACTCTATTATATATATATATATATATATATATATATATATATATATATATATATATATATATATATATATATATAATATATATATATATATATATATATATATATATATATATATAATAAAACATGTTTCGAATATTAAAATAGTTGCAAGACTTTTTTTGCAATACGAAAACATTATTTGGAAATTTTTCTCAGTGCCAAAAAATATTTAAAAAAAAAGATTTCCATTTGAAAAAAAAAAGGATGATTTAAAAAAGAAAATAAGACTTAAAAAATAATTATTATGCTTTTAATAATTTTTTTCTAATTTAAAATTAAAATGTGCTTCTGTTATACACAAAAGACGCATTTATTTTTTTATTTTTTTTATTTTTTTTATATTGTAAAAAGAAATTATGTTTGAAAGTAGTCAAAAATCTGAAGCTGGATCGTAAAATTTGCGAATGATGAAAATTTCGTGAGTTAAAATTTGCAAAACACAAAAATATATTTTTCAAAATAAAATGTTAACTTTATTGCATCTTTGAATTTCAAATTATTTGTAAACATTCTGAAGATTGCATTTAACGTTATTATTATTATTATTATTATTATTATATATATATATATATATATATATATATATATATATATATATATATATATATATATATATATATATATATATATATATATATATATATATATATATATATATATATATATATATATATATATATATTTTGATAACCACTATGATAAACCGTGGAATCATTATTTATATTCATATAACTGCTAAAAGATGTTATAATCTCGAGGAATCGAACCCGGGCCCCAAAAGATGGAAGTCCGTTGTGTTGACGCTACGCCCAAGTTGTGGTCGGGGAAATATTGAAGGGACTTTTCACTAGGCGAGAAATGTCAGTAGAAGTTCTGGATTATATCCTTTTGAACCATCAGTGGAGTAGTGGTCAACACAACGGACTTCCATCTTTTGGGGCCCGGGTTCGATTCCTCGAGATTATAACATCTTTTAGCAGTTATATGAATATATATATATATATATATGTATTGGTGAGCATGTACTGTATATACAAATTAGATGAAGGGTAGTAGCACAAATTTTCTTTTATTTTTTATCTCCGCCTCTTTCCTTATCTTAAGCGAAAGGATTTAGCTGATTTTTTTTTCCAACAACGATGAAGAAAAAAAGTATTTCCTCCCTTGATTACATTCATTTCTAGAGTTTTAGATTCACGCACAAACGCTTGTAATTCAATCTGTCTTTCTTGCATCATTTCAAAAGGCAACATCAAAAGAAAAAGAATTGAGGAATCTTCTTTTTTTTCTTCTTCTTTTTCTTCTTCTTTTTTCTTTTTCTTTTTCTTCTTTTTAGTTTCTTTTTTTTCTTCTTCTTCTTGTTTTTCCTTTCTTTTTCTTTCTTTCTTCTTCATCTTTGTTTTCTTTTCCTCTTTTTCTTCTTTTTCTTTCTTGTTGTTGTTGTTGTTGTTGTTCTTGTTCTTGTTGTTGTTCTTGTTGTTGTTGTTGTTGTTGTTGTTCTTCTTCTTCTTCTTCTTCTCTTCTTCTTCTTCTTCTTCTTCTTCTTCTTCTTCTTCTTCTTCTTCTTCTTCTTCTTCTTCTTCTTCTTCTTCTTCTTCTTCTTCTTCTTCTTCTTCTTCTTCTTCTTCTTCTTCTTCTTCTTCTTCTTCTTCTTCTTCTTCTTCTTCTTCTTCTTCTTCTTCTTCTTCTTCTTCTTCTTCTTCTTCTTCTTCTTCTTCTTCTTCTACTACTACTACTACTACTACTACTCTTTACACTTTGCGATTTTTTCCTTCTTTTTATGTTTGTCCATTTTTCGCATCTGAATTTGACAATTACATATTTGAATATTTCGTCGTTTTTTTATTGCAAAAATTCTTGAACATGAATTGAACTTGAAATGGATCTCAACTTTAAATTGAATTTTAATTTAATGTTTTCAATAAAGAATAGTGAATTATTAATAGCAACTTCAGGTACTTATTTACTAATAGCAATGTTTATTTACAGCTAACGAAATTTCATTTTTAATCCCGAATTAAAACTACACAATTAATTTATAACATATATTTAGCTAAATTTGATGGTCTTTATTTTAAAATTAAGAACATGTTTTACTCAAAAGGTAACTTAATAAAAACTCAAATGTCAAATATTAAATAAATGTCAAAAAAGAGATCTTTGCCGTCTACCGTGGGTCAAACGGTAGGGTGATTGACTCACGTGCTTGAGGGCGCCGGTTCGATCCCACTTCGGGATCCTGGGTATATAGTACCTAGAAAAGTTCCTATCCTCGAATAGGGCAATGCATGTGAGATGTGAAATTTAAAAAAAAAAAAAATTTGAAAAGTAATTTTGTAAATTGTATGAATTTGCTTTTATGGTTATAATAATAGAAATACTAGGAATTTTTCCTTACTTCAATAAAGAGTTTTATTCTTAATTATTCTTAAGCTGCAAAGCGCTTCATATTCATTTAAATAATCCGTAAAATTCTTATATTTAGATACGTGTGTGAGATGATTGTTTTATATTACAAAAAATAGTGTGAGATGGTTGTTTTATATTACAAAAAATAGTAATGATAAAGTATAAAACTTTTTATATAAACAACTTTATCTGTTGTATCACTGAATAAAAATTTCAAAAAAGTAAACACGAATTAAATCAAAATTCCTAGATAAATAAAACTCTCTACACAAACAGTTAAATTAATTATTTGTTTGTTAAATATTTATTTGTTGTTAACCCTAAAAAAAATAAAAAAAATTAAAAAAAAATTAAAAAAATAAGGAAAAATAATAAATAAAATAAATATATAAATAAATAAAAAAAAGTAAATGTAAATATTTGCATAGATATTGCATTTTTATCAGACTGTATGTTAGATACATACATTTTTAATTTTATAATACAAGCGTTTTTTTAGTTAGTTTTTTTTTCAAATTAAAAAAAGTTTGAAAAATGATATAAAGAAAATCCGACGAAAATTTGCTGTATTGTTTAAGAATTCAAATTCAAAAATGTTTATTGTATTTTAATTGACCAATAATATTGGCATTTTTAATTGGTCAAAATAATTCCCAAATAATTTTTTTTTTAATGCAGTAAAATTTAATTTCAGTTTAATTGAAGCTGAGATTCCAAGATTACCGCAAATGGGTATAAGATTCACTTCATGTTCTGATTTTTTTTTTTTTTTTTTTTTTTTTTTTTTTTTTAATAAAATAAAAGAAAGACAAAACACTCAAAAATGTGATTGTCAATTCAGAAAAAAAGAAAAAAGAAAGAAATTCCTCAATTCACTTTCTTTTATGTTGCCTTTTGAAATGTTGGGCAAAGACAAATTGATTTACAAGAGACTGTGCGTGGATCTAAAACTCTAGAAATTAATATAATCAAGAGAAAGAATACATTTTTTCTTCGTCACTTTAAAGGAAAAAATCCTTATCAGTCATAGAGTTTACTGATAACTACCCCTTACCTTTATTTTATTTATATATATTATATATATATATATATATATATATATATATATATATATATA
>SEYY01003295.1:42500-45525 GCA_009176605.1 Armadillidium nasatum
TTAATCCACCAAAGTTTTAATTTAATAAACTTGATCAAAATTTTAGATATTGGAATCATTTTTATATCCCAAATTTTGGTAGTTATATATTATTATTATTATTATTATTATTATTATTATTATTATTATTATTATTATTATTATTATTATTATTATTATTATTATTATTATTATTATTATTTATTATTATTTAATTATATATAAATATTTTTATATATATAATATTATATATATATATATAATATATATATATATATATATATATATATATATATATATATATATATATATATAAATATATATATAATATATATATATGTGTGTGTGTGTGTGTGTATGTGTGAAGATGTTATAGTTGTGTGGAAGATTATGTCGAGTAGAAAGATGGAAGAACTGAGTTTTCAAAACAACCAAATTTTCTCTTCCTTAAATAGAATGCATAAAAGATCTTAGATTTGTTGCTTCAATGCTACCCTCCTAGCATCAATAAATTGTTGTTGCATCTGAGCGGAACGTCTTTCAGATGAAGTAATGAAGGTGTAGTATTCTGTGTGGGAATGGATATTTGATAAAGTGATAAAGAGAAGATCATACATGGAAAGTATAAGAGTTGAGGATAGAACAAATCACTGAGTGACAACTCTATTTGTAAGTTTAAAGGATGAACGGTGGCTGTGTGCAACAGCTGCTATAGAACGGCCAGAAAGGAAATAAGAGAGAAAGTCACAAAGTGAAGGATAGACACCGAAAGAGAGAACTTTGCAAATCAAAGCTATCGGCCAGACAATATCATATCAAGACCATGATTTTAATATGTCTAACGTTACAGCAAAAGTTTTATCGAAATGACAAAGGACAGAGACCACCAATCAGAGAGAAAAGAAAGAAGATCACGAATAGAACGTTTCTTGCAAAAGATATACTGTCGATCTGAGATAACATTGGAAGAATTGATATGTTTCCAAATCTTGCGGTTAAGAAGATAGATACGAAAATTTGAGGAAAATGAGAGGTTAAAGAAATGGGCGGAAAGTTATAGAGGGATGAGAGAGGTTCCCCTTTTTCAGCACGTGCTAAATGAGCGCATTTTTCCGATCAAGAAGGGAAGGTAAAAGTAGAAAGTCATAGACGAAATAGTTTACTAAGGCAGAGTGCAAGCTCAGAAACATGTTTTGAGAACCACAGGAGGCATACCATCAAGAAATTAAGCCTTAGTGTTGAGCTTTGAGAAAGACTAGAAATAGCATCTTTATAGAAGATATTACAAAGTTTGGCATAAATAAGTCGGATGAAGTTGCAGAAGGAAGGATAACTCTGGAATCGTCTAAGGTGAGGAATTAAGCAAAGTTTGAGCAGGTTCAGCTTTAGAAGAAGGCAATACGGCAATTGTGCAGACACAATTGGAGGGAAAGAAGAAGAAGCTAATTTAGAACTGATATTTTATGCAAAATGCCAAAAAATGTTCTCAATATTATATATATATATATATATATATATATATATATATATATAATATTATATATATATATATATATATATATATAAGGAAAAATATTAAGGCTTCAAATGAAACTTTAATTGTAGCGATGAATAAGGCAAATAAAATTTATGATAAAAGAATAAATTTCTTTTTCCTTTTTTTTTTAGTTTAAATTAAATTCCCCAAATGAACGATGAAACTGAAATTTGAGAGATGAGAGAGAGAGAAAGAGAGAGAGAGAGAGAGAGAAAGAAAAAAAGAGAGAGAGAGACTGAGGGAGAAACAAAGAAAGGGAGAGAGAGCAAGAGAGAGAGAGAGAGAGAGAGAGAGAGAGAGAGAGAGAGAGAGAGAGAGAGAGAGAGAGATTGAGAGATTTAAAAACAAAGAAATTAAATGGAGGTTATAAAGCTTATAAATTTAGGAAGAGGAACTTAATGATGGCATAAAGAACAAAATGGTTTATGTTATAAATGAACCTCAATAGCAAGTTGCCGAATTATCAGAAGTTTGGACATTTCATCCAGATATTTATAAAATTTAATATTGTACTGATATAATAATATATAGTATATATATATATATATATATATATATATATATATCACATATCATACTATAATCACTACACAGACACACACACACATCACACACACGACACACACACACACAACATAGACATTTCTCACCGAACAAAATTTCCACTTAGTCTTAAACCAGGAAATTCACACCTCAGTAAGCTGACACATAACTGATTTCTACTGATTCTACTTTATATGTACAAACGACTATCCAACTAGCCACACATTGCTCGCCCTCATAAGAAACAACATAATCTAAAGGAACACCACTAATTGATTCGTAAACGACACCATAAACAAGCCAATCTTAAAAGTCCAATCCTTCCAAAAAAACTCATCATTTATGTTCCATGCAACATAATCTATTTTTTCATCCCCTATCCCACATAACTTTACTGTCACGAATAAAACCATACTTACCACCTCTAAACACAATGTCCAACTTATCCATAGGCAAGACTTCAATAAGCAATAAACAACCTGGCTTTAAAAATTCCCAACAAATCCAAGATGGATTTACATTCTCAATGACTTGAAACATTTTAAATGACAAACATTTCAGCACTTTGCTTGCTAAACCAAGCCGATAAGACCCCCTTATTTCAAGACCTAGCTTTCTCATCACCATCCCTATACCCAAACCTAACACGGAAAACCGAAATACATTGTGTAGATCTAACACCCGATTATTACAATGTCACTAACTGCATCCACACAAATACACCACAACAAAGTGATCACACAAAAATAAACAAGCAAAAAAAAGCAATCTGGGCAAACTGCACCAGCTAGAAATAGGTGAAGCTAGAAATAGAAAACCCAAATGACCAGCAACATATATATAATATATATATATATATATATATATATATTATATATATATATATATATAATATATATAATATATTATATAAAGAAATATTTATAACATAATTTTTTTGTTTTTTGATTCAGTCATTAACATATT
>SEYY01003296.1:2500-64932 GCA_009176605.1 Armadillidium nasatum
TTTCCATAGTTTCAATAATTTGCGAAGTAGTAAACCCAAATGACCTTGTTGGTGCAGCTCCCTACTCATATCCCTGATCATCTTGGAGATGAACCCAATATTCTAGACCTTTTTCTAACTTCTAATCCTTCTCCTTATACAGTTAAACTCTTTTCTCCTCGATCACCTTATCTCTATATTTTGACATCACACATGAAATCAACACAAGGTTTTAACCTCATCATCTCTGATTTTCATGAAATATTCAAGAATGGTTAACTGTATGGAGACTATGAATAATACCAAATTTCAGGAAAATTTTTCAAACCATTTATAAACTAGGGCCATGTAAAGTTCAAGAAAAATTTCAGAAAATGTGAGACCAACATATCAAATTTAGATAGTTGCTCTTCTAGTTAAGCTAGAACAACGAGAGTGGTGTCATTTTGTAGCAGTTTTCATGGTCTTTTCAATGATAACAATGTGGGTTATGAGGAAAAACATTTTTAAAAATGCACGTCAAATTTGAATTAAAATTTTTATGTAGAGGTACTTATGAAAAATTTTCAAACAAATTTAGTAAATACCTTATACATAATATTAAATGTCTGGCAAAGTTTAGTGATGGGATGATGATGGCTTCATATTTTAAAATATTTATTAGAAACCCTTTTTTTTTTTTTTTTTTTTTATCAATTCCAAAATTTTGCCTAAACACCTCCAACCTTTCTCATTTATAAACTGATTTATGTAATATCAACATACAACACTGACTCCAGACTTAACAACTATGGTCAATTTTGCATGGACTCAACATGTAAATTCTGAAACACACCCCCTTTATCACTATTTTCCCAACTTCCTTTGACTTAAACACCTTCAAATGCTGTGTATTAGGACATGCCAGCTATTAATTGCCTGTGATTCTGACATCTCTGCAACTCTTGTTGCATTTGGTAGGCCTCTGGCCTTTTCACCACCAATATATATATATATATATATATATATATATATATATATATATATATATATATATATATATATATATATATATATATATATATATATATATATATATATATAATATATATGGGGACATTCTAAAAAAAAAAATAAGTACAAAAATTTTGTAAAACAGTAGGCTTGTAAAGTTTGAAATTTGACCAGTGTTTTAAATTGCCTTACCACAAGATGATGTTGCTCTAAAACTGTTGAAGAAAACACATTAAAAGTATATATATATTTTTTAACCAGAAATTATAAATCTTTCATTTAACATCAATTTTATTTTTTATATAAGTTTGAATTAAATTTTGATAGAAATTAAAAAAATTATTTTGGTAGGTCTGCTTATCAAAATGTTTTTTAAATAAAATAATAAACATTCCAAGTATTAACTTAACAAAATAAATTATTCAAAAAAATCTCATTTAAATAAAAATACTTAATTTACATGAAGGTATGTATCCTGAATGTAATCTCTAACAACCTTTCTTGTATTTTATTTGATTTACTATACAATTACTTGTTGTAAGTGTGAAATCTAAATGCGTAATTAAATTGGATCCATTCAAAATAATAAAATATGTTGAAAGTGTCAGTTTTCATTCACAATAAATAATTTTTTAAGGTTTTGGATGCTTAATGATAGCCCCCAATTATTATTATTATTATTTTTTTTTTTTAAATTTTTTTTTTTTTTTATCATGAAACAAGACTTAAGGTTTCAAACACTTTTGTTTTAGGTAATATTTTCAATTTTTTTCAATGCTTTTATATATTAAGTTATGAATTAGAAAATTGTTTTTCATCATCAATATTCAGGATTAATTACTGTTAATTAGTATTAATACTAATTTTAAGAATATAATAATAATGCCTAATTTAATGTTTTCCTTTGAAACTCTTGATAGAAAATTTTTATTACATATAGGAACCGACCGGGGTTCTCGCCGGGGTTTTCTAAAATTTGTAAAGAGGTCAAAAGCACTGAAATTTAAGGTTAAGAAAATTAGATATAAGGTTTATTTAATTGTAAGGAAGGAGTAGAATAGCCAACATTCACTTAAATTAATGATTATATGCATTTTCTCAAAAAAAAAAAAAAAATTACAGTTTTGTATAGTTAAAGTTAAAAAAAAAAAAAAAAAAAAAAAAAAAAAAAATTTATTCTAATTCATAATAGTGATTCAACAGGTTTACCTAGGTAAGACCCTAAGGTAAAGTTTGAAAAAATGTAAGATATAAAATTATCAATTTAACCTGTATTTATACATATCATTGTTATTTTATTGCCATGTATCAAACTTGTATCATTTAGCTACATTATTTAAAATTATTATTTGTTTATACTTTCAGTCAATATGGCTAAAAGATCAGCTTCTGCAGTATTTGAACTTTACAATGTTTCAGGATAGGCTCGAAATAGCTAAATGTTAACATCTGCAGTCAGAAAATTAGAAGAGAACCTCCGGGTGCTACAAGTAAAAAAATTTCAACCAAATCTTTTTGGAGTATCTAAAATCAAAACACAAAGATGAACATTCACTAGCAGAAAAGGAGCAGTGAAAAGAAACAGAAAAGAAAAAAATCTTAATTTTCTTATATTTTGTTTGAATTTTTTTTTTTTATTATTTGACTGATTGAGCTGAAATTTTCAAAGTATGTGAATTTTTTCACGAAGTTCTGAGTTGATTTCGAGCATTTTTTTGAGTCTATAACGGTTTGAAACTTATTTGGACCCAAAGTTGCTAAAAATGAATAACTGGATCAAACCACTGGTCCACATGAGCTGAAAATTTAGCTAAATATCTTTGCCCCAATTTCTTGCATTGGTGGGAATAGGTTTTTGATATCACGTCTAGAAAAAAAGTTATATAGCACTTGAAAAAAAATTTGCAAAAATCGTACCCTTCTGGAGGAAAAAAATTATTTATAAAAAACGCTACCTACTATTTTTTTTATTTGTGAATATTGTTTAGAAGAGGGCAGGGCAACAATATTTATTTAGTGCATATTTAAATGCTCTTTGTTTGAAGCGAGATATAGCCTCTCAAACTTTGGGAATTTTTGAAATTTGGCCAAAAATGGACCTTTTTGAAGGCTATATCTCAAAACCAACGAATGTCATCGAATAAAGTACATAGAGGAATTTGTAGCCCCACCCCTCCTCTATACAAACCAAAAATAGGAAATGTCATAGTTGTATTTTTTAAAAAAAAAAATTGTCTGAAAAGGTGGATTTTTTTTAGTTCAAAAAAAATTTTTTTTTCTATAGTTGGTCAGTTTTTGGCTTATAACATTTTTCCTATAACTCTGGGAACAAAAGTCTATTAGAAAGAGACTTTTGTATCCCATTTAATTTTGAATAAATAGTCCAATTTTCAGCTCATTCTAAAAAGTGGTTTGGCACCGCCATTCAATTAAAAAAGGGTAAAATTTCAAAAAAAAAAAAAAAAATTTTTTTTTAACCATAATAGACTCGGAAAAACGCTAGAAATGGACTTTTCTTACCGGTAAAAAATCTATATAACTGAAAGTTTCAGCAGAATTGGCTGAAAATTAAAAAAAAAAAAAATTTAAGTATAATTTGCCATTTTAACCCCGGCCGGCAACCCCGGTTTTCCTTGATTTTTGGCCGGGGCCGGGGTCAGTAAAAATGGCCGGGGCCCCGGTCGGTTCCTAATTACATATATATATTATAAATTGAAAGCAAAAATATCTTATAATTAATAATAATTTATTATAATTCTCCATCATAAGAATTTTCTTATGATTAATTGAATTTATTTTTATTGAAGTATTTTTTATTTTTTTTCATTTCGTTGGATTTAAATTAAAGTATCTTTAGTTGATGGAAATAAATGAAAATTGCTCTAACCGAATTTTTATATAAAGTTCACATTAATAATGCTCAGACTCTTTGGTATACGAAGCAAAAATGCCAATTCATTTTGAAGTCATGTACAAGCAAACAATATAATTACCTATGTTCAAATTCAAAGGAATGAAACATTTTCTACTTTTTATTTACATTCATACACATCTTTTGGTGTAAAAATTTGGTTATTTATAGGACTTTGTAAACTTGCTGTTGATCATTTTACAGTTCTGTCAATACCATTTCACGATTTTTATCATGTGCTGTTCCCCAAAAACAGTGCTATATCCTTTTTATTCCAAAATCAAGAAGGGAAGGAGGGAGTGGAGATTTGCTATTTGTAACAATTTTTGTATTGTCTCACACAACCATCATTAAAATCATAAATCTTAATTTGTGAGATTTTAAATCTGCAACATCATAAGAATGAATATACCATGATAGTGTTATGTTTGGTTTTTGGACTAAGATCTCGTAACTTTTATGCTGAAGTTTGTTATTGACTCTCCAATACACCACAAATGGATGAAGAGTGCATTGTGTTGTCTCCTACTGAAACTCTTGAGCTACATCTTTAAAAAAAATGAATGAGTAATTTCAGGAAAATCTAAAAGTACTTTTCTTTCTTATAAGTTACATATTGTCATAACTTATTTAAAAATACTCCCTGGTGTTGGGAACTGTAATGGTATTGTTAAAATATACATCCTGTTACTGAGAGATTGTACAAATTATTGACTTTTATATCTTTTTTTCAGTGTACATATATCTATCTAAAGGCATGGATAGAGTTTGACTATTCATCTAATTAAATTGCACTTCTTTATTAAAATTTAGCACTACTTGGCTTTCTTATATTGTATAATTTTATTATTATTATTATTATTATTATTATTATTATTATTATATTAGATCTCTCCTGACAATGAAGAAAAACTCCCTTCACCAGAAAATATTAAAGAAGAAACTGATGACATGATATATCTAAAGACAGAGATGAAAGAATTAGATATCAGCTTTGTGTTTGATGAAAAACAGGTTAATGATGATGTGAAATATGAAAATGTGTCCATGATTGGGAAACAGTCAAATGGTGAGCATGTAAAGGTAAGTTTATTTATTTCACTTTACTTTTTATCCACGTTAGATTAATAGAGCTGGAAACACATTATTATTATTATTGGTAGTAGTAGTAGTTGTAATAGTAGTAGCACTCATATTTTTTTAATCAGTAAACAATTTTGTTTTGTAGGAATTTTTGACTCTGAAAAATATTTCTTTGTTGTTGAAGAACATAAAAGAAAAAAATTTTGAAAAATGTTTTGAATCCGATGAAGAAAATTTTTTGGTGAGACTTGTGATATCGAAGTTTCCTTTGGTGCTTCTCAACAAATTAACTGATAAGGAATTAAAGGTATTTGAACCAACTCTGTTATCTTTAAAATTTTATTATTATTATTATTATTATTATTATTATTATTATTATTATTATTATTATTATTTATTATTATTATTATTATTATTATTATTATTATTAATTAAAAAAAAAAAAAAAAAAAAAAAAAAAAAAAAAAAAATAAATAATAATATATATATATATATATATATATATATATATATTATATATATATATATATATATATATATATATATATATATATATATATATATATATATATATATATATATATATATATATATATATTATATATATATATATTTATATTATATATTCTTTTTTTTTTTTTAATCACCCTCATCTCTCAGAATTTGCTTATTTTTGGTGTACAGGGTTGTTTTAATTACTAAATTCATTTCTGAAAGTTAGGTCAAACTTACCGACCTCGATGATTTTGAGGTCATTGACGGAGGTTACCTGCTTTCGATGTCCTTAACTTGAGTAATACTAGTCATAAATTTATATTTTTTACATCTTTAGAATCGGAAAAGATCAAGGAATGCGAATATACAAGTTTTATATCCATAAAAAAAATTTTAAAAAATGTTGACCAACATTTGAGGTCACGATTTGACCTCTTTCTCATTCACTGAGAGAAAAAGTTATAGATGTAAAAAATGAAAACACATTCATTTGCTATAAGAATCAACAATAAAAACTTTGAGTATGCTTGTATTTTATCCATATTTGGGATTTAATGAAACATATGTTGAACTTTTGAAGTTGAATTTTAATATTAGACCTCATTAAAGGTATATACATTTGAAATTTTTGGATGTAATTCAATTGACAATTTTAATTGAATAATTTAATTATTTGACTTCACAAGATAACTATTATTTGGGACAAAAAAAAGTTTATTAATATTGTTAGGGGAATAAGTATTTTACTTCTAAGAATATTCAGACTCTATACATTAGTATTTGAATTTAGTATTGGCACTTTTAAAACATTTTGAGACTACTACTTCTTGAAATATGTACTGTAACCTTGTGCCTCCCTTTAATGAAGGAGGAGACATTATTGCCAATATGGAATCTCCAGGAACAGAGCATGTATCTTTCCTTGTGGGAAAATTATATGACCTGATTCCAAAGGTAGCAGAAGGCTCTGAAAAGTTGACAAAGAAATCATCAAATTCCTCATTATATTCCTCAACAATTCCAAACCATATTTTCTTGTCATAAACACAACCAACATATTGGCCCACTTTTACATCTGTAACTTTTACAGCATCATGTACAGTGTCTCCAGGTGTATGTATCATCCTTTTCAATTCCACTTTAGAGGAGCTTGAATACAAATAAATCATTAGTTCCTCTGTATTTTTAGTAACATCTATGAAACTGTCTAGTTCCAGGAATAGTACAGATGTCTGCAAATCTATGCTATAGCTTTCTATTGGATTCTTCTAATTCACATTTAGAAACAAAGAAATACTTGATATTTGAACTCAAGCTTTCTTCACAAAAGCGAAACATGTCTTCAGGTGTGAGAATTTTCGTGATGACATGATAGTTCGTGCAGTAGCTCTTTTTATTGTTCCAATTACATTACATGCAGACTTGCCATGAGAAGTAGCAAAGAAGTTCCACTCAGAAGTCAATCCATAGTCTTCGTTATGATAGCAGAGTTTTTTAAAGTTGTATTTGTTTTTATACTGGCTTACACAACCATCAAAAAAAGTGTATTTTCTTTAAATTGTGTAGACTTACATTGAGATAAGGAATAAGCTTTGAAATGAATTTGTGAACCATAACTGTATTGTCATTTGTTAATACAGAAAGGAAGCAAAAGCTCTTATGGCAGAGTTTATGTGAACCATTTGATTTTAAATAAACAATGAAAGGATGTCTGTACATTGGGAATTTTCGCAATGGAAACCCAGAGCTGCATCTTGGACTAGGACTAGGAATGAATAGTTTTCTGAAAAGTCTCCAACAACCACTACTTCACTGTGAAATGGCAAATTTTCTTTTGTCCTTAAATATATATATATATATATATATATATATATATATATATATATATATATATATATATATATATATATATATATATATATATATATATATATATATATATATATATATATATATATATATATATATATATATAAAATAATGAGCTTGCTTCTGAGCTACAAAAGTGATGTCAAGCTAAATTTCTATTTTCCTACCGAGTGACGTAAGGAATTCATGAAGTATTTTGACTTCAGTAATCATGGTGCATCGATCAGTAGTCACCCACTGTTTGTACGAGATTTTTTCTGAAGCTGATTATACACTATCAAGTAATTCAAGAAATGCCTGCACAATTTCTTCTCTGGGACAATCTTTACAAGTCATCATCATGCACTCTTCTCTTTCTGAATTACAGACACTGTAGTCCATAAGATCCTTATATGTAAGCCCCTTTTTCTCCCAATGCAGCCAGTTGTAACTTTGGGTTCTGATGATATGTGCAAACAGACACAGTGAGTACCACCAGCACCAGCAAGCACGCAATATGATGGTCTAACTTTGCAAAAGTTGCAAATCCTACTATGGGATTTGTGCCATTATTCTTGTATAACTCGTACAGTTCTTTCAAATTTCCAAGAATCAACCTCTTTTGAACTTTACATGATTGTCCTTCTGAATTCCTAACTGTTAAACAATCTTTTTGCCCAGGGCACATTCGGCTTACCTCATCTGATTCATAAAATTCTTTAACCAATAATTTCTCTTTATTAGAGATCACCTTACCTTTACTCATTGAAGGAACTTCTGGTATGATCCTATATTTCTCTTTTAATGCTTCGACTTCTTTTCACCATGTAAATACTGGTTTCAAAAAATTTAGCTGTATGTTTAATAGTATATGGTGATAGTTGTCACATTCATTGAAAGAAGCTTTTAATTCTTGCATTATTTTTTCAAGCATGACCTTATGAACAATTTTTTTTGAAGATGAAGTTTCTTTTATCTTTACTCCATAACTTGCTTCCAAATTCTTTTTCAATTGTTGATTGCCTAGTTTTAGTTTTTGTTCAACCTTCAATTTCTTTTGGCTAGATTTCAGACCTTCTGGAAAAAATGCAGAAATGTCTAATTAATAAAATTTTCCTGGAAAAAATTATAGAACTTTTGTTTTAAAGCTTTGTAAATTAATAAAATATTTTTTAGATTAAAATGTGACCAAATTTAAAGACGCATCATATTCTTCAAAATTATTTGATGATGTATAGTTTACAAATTTAACTATGATATACAATTGAATTTACATATAAAGAAATATTATTTGGCTGATACAGTTTTAATCTGAACTTCAGAAACTACTGTCTATACTGCAATTATTACTCTCTCTCGATATATATACAGTGGATATATATTATATATATATATATATATATATATATATATATTATATTAATATATATATTATATATAATATATAATATAATAATTTGCTTTTTGAGGATTCAAACCAGGGCTCAAAAGATGGAATCCCGATGCGTTAACCACTACACCAACTGATGGTACAAAAGAAAAGAATCCAGAACTTCTTTATGGCATATCGCCTAGTGAAATGTCCCCGAAAAAAACCGACCACACTTGGGCGTAGGGTCAACATAGCCAATGCTCTATCCTCGTATAAAGTTCTGGATTCTCTCCTTTTGTACCATCAGTTGGTGTAGTGGTTAACGCATCGGGATTCCATCTTTTGAGCCCTGGTTCGAATCCTCAAAAAGCAGATTACATAAGTATACCAAATGATTCCACGTTGTTAATTATATGTATTTATATGCATATATAGTGGCAATTAAAATAATATCAAATGCATCTGCGGTTTATACGAGGATAGAGCATTGGCTATGTTGACCCTACGCCCAAGTGTGGTCGGGTTTTTTTTCGGGGACTTCTCACTAGGCGATATGCCAGTAGAAGTTCTGGATTCTCTCCTTTTGTACCATCAGTTGGTGTAGTGGTTAACGCATCGGGATTCCATCTTTTGAGCCCTGGTTCGAATCCTCAAAAAGCAGATTACATAAGTATACCAAATGATTCCACGGTTAGTTATATGTATTTATATGCATATATAGTGGCAATAAAATATAATATATATATATATATATATATATATATATATATATATATATATATATATATATATATATATATATATATATATATATATATATATATATATATATATACTACTTACTTTTCTTTATTGGTGTTTGAGCCAATAAGGTAGAAGTTTCTGAATATTTATATTTGCTTTTTTTCTCATCTTCAAAGCTGGTACTAGATAGAGCTCCCCTTTTCAAAAGAACTATCTTCACTTAAATTAATGAACCAACATGTTCTTGATCTTCTATTTCCTTAGGTAATGCACCAAGATTCTGTATTTTTTTTTCATGCAATTAAGGCATAAGTAAGAACCTTTATTCACTTTAATAATTTCATCATTATTTTGTACAGACAATTTTCTAATATTTTTTTATATTTTTCCTCATTATGTTTTCTCAGTGGTCGGCACAATATGTACGATGGAAAACCATTTTTTTTTATTTTGCAAAAATTTAAGTTTAATAATATATATAAATGCTTCAAAATCAGTTGAAAAAAAAAAAAAAAAAATTGTGTCAATAAAAGCAAATTAAATTAACTTTAAGACAAATAATAAAATTTGACTTGTATAAATGTTTACTTAAAACCTAAATTAGGATAAAGTATAAGCATACTCAAAGTTTTTATTGTTGATTCTTATAGCAAATGAATGTCTTCATTTTTTTTCATCTATAACTTTTTTCTCTCTCTCAGCGAATGAGAAAGAGGTCAAATCATGACCTCAAATGTAGGTCAACATTTAAAAAAAATTTTTATTTTTTGTTTTTGTTTTGGATATAAAACTTGTATATTCGCATTCCTTGATCTTTTCCGATTCTAAAGATGTAAAAAATATAAATTTGACTAGTATTACTCAAGTTACAGACATCGAAAGCATGTGACCTTCGCCGATGACCACAAAATCACTGAGGTCAGTACGTTTGACCTATTGGTCAGATTGACCTATAACTTTCAGAAATGAATTCAGGGATCAAATCAACCCCTTATACAAAAAATTAACAATTTCTGAGAAATGAGGGTGTATGCATTGGTTGATCTCTCAGAGAATTCCCCATATATACATTTTTAAATTTTATTTTTTTATTTTTTTGAGCTGTTGATGACCAATTCTATTTCTTTTCTTCATTGTGATAAATGCTCTTTTTCCTATCATGTATAACTACCATTATTATTATTATTATTATTATTTTTTATGAAGTGTTATTGTGATACGTTCAAATTTATTTCATCTGGTTGACTCAGTCGATCGAGCACTCACCTAGCAAATGAGAGGTCCAAGATTCGAGGCCTGGTCAGAGTTGAGAAATTTGGGCTGTTCTCTCTTGCCCTTATCCTATCCCACTTATGCGTAATAAGTACACCAGCGGAATGCTTGCTGCAGGTGGAATCAAAATTGGCAACCGTGATAGGCCTGGTCAGCCAGCGGATTCTTACCGTCGGCTTATGAAACCCTTAGTTTATCCCCGAATGAACCCACTGACTGGACTAATAATCCTTCCTGGGAGCGGATTTTGATTTTGATTTGATTTGAGCCTTAGAACGCGAGTAAGAGTTGAACTCTGCACCTCAAAGTACAAAATAATTCTAAATGTAAAAGTAAAGAGATTTCAATATGAAGTTTCATTTTTTTATGATATTGTCTTTCAGAGTTGTTAGAATTAAATGGAAAAAGGTTATCCAAAATTATTGAGGATATATATATATATATATACAATCTACAACCTACAACCTCTCCCAGGAAGGGTTTTCACCCTGTCAGTGGAACCAGCACCTTTCCTCATCTGCTTGAAGAAGTTCACCCAGAGCCCTCTAAAAGATCATGTTTTTCGGCTCGTTCGTCTCCATGCCGGTCCATAAGTCTTATCCAGACTCTCAGGTAGGGTTTTTACCCTTTCAGTAGGACCAGCATCGTTTACAAACTAACCTCTAAACACTCTCTCCCAGGGGTCTTCAAAAGATTGTGCTTCTCCGAGCTATGGCTTCCAATGCTGGTTCTGGAGTAATTACAAGCCGTTGACAGAGTAATCACAAGGCCGGATGGCTAGTCCTGTCGTCCTTGCATTTATTTCTCTTCACATGATCCGATCCTGTCGTCGATTTCCAAACCTCATGTTTCCAAATTTAAATTCTTAATGTTAAGGTTTAATTTTTCATTAAAAGCCGAAAGTCCATTATCTTGAAAGATTTGTTGCTCCTCTATAGATTTTGATATAATTTTATCGACACTTATTCAATTTATTATTTTTTTTTTTAATGCAAAAATATTTTCCAAAAAATCTAATTTTAAAATAAATTTTAGTTTTTTTTTTAAAATTTTTTCATTATTTTTTCATACTATTAATGCATAAACCTTCTCTCTTCTTTTCTCTCCTCAATCTTCTTTCTGATTCTTCTCTTTTCTTTTCCCATCTACTTTTAGGCACATCTACTCTCGACGACGTCCGAATCAATATCGATTATATATATATATATATATATATATATATATATATATATATATATATATATATATATATATATATATATATATATATATATATATATATATATATATATATATATATATATATCGTGATTGAAATTTCCCACATGTTGATTATTCATTACAGACATTTCGGATAAAGGTTTATCCATCATCAGTGGGATAACCAAAATTAAAGGTAGAATAAAAATGTATTAAGCTTTTTAAAATTAAAATATAAAGTACAAACAATTTTGAATAAGTTACACTCCAGCATTGCTCAAGAAACCTATGTAATAGGAAAATAAAAATAATAATAATAAGTTTTTGAGTACACAATAATAATAATAATAATAATAATAAACTATTAGTATTTGTGAACATCATAGAATAATAAATTTTGCTAACCTGAGAAAGTTATTTAGTGATGAATAAAGAATTTTGATTTAGCAGAGGCCCAAAGATTTTGTCATCTTTACATCGAAAGGATTCTCATATTGAAAATTTTTAAGATACCCTCAGGTGATCTTGCAACATTATGTGCATTCTTATGTCTTGATTCTCAAAATTGGAAAAAAACTGACCTGTGCGAAAAGACAAACTTTTGTGTTTTGATCACAACTGTATAGTAGGTATTATAGTTTTATAAATATTTGTCAGACTGTATTGCCTACTATGTAAGTGTAACAACACCATACAGTTGATGAAAAAAATACGAATGTCTGTCTTTTCCCCACTGGCTGGTTCTTTTCTAATCTTGATAGTAGCCATAAGAATACATGTGATATTGCAAGATCACCCAATAACTGCTAAAAACTTTTCAATATTTAAATCCTTTTGATCTGAAGCAGATGACAGAAAATTGGAGTCTCTGTTAATCAAAACACTTAATTCCAAATCGTAACTATCGCAGGCTAGGAAATTTTTTTTTTCTTTATGTTTGCAATTCTGAACAGTTTATTACTTTCATTATCAATGTTACAATTATGTATTCTTCCTCTTCTTCTCTTATCCTCTCTCAGGAAGGTTCTTTCACCCTGTCAGTGGGACCACGTTATCTTTCTCCATCTGCTCTTACAAGTCTCTTAGAACGCTCTAAAAGATCATATTTTTCGGCTCTTTGGTTTCAATGCGAGTCCTTGAGTTTTATTTAAACTCCAAGGTAGGGTTTTTCCCCTTTCAGTAGGACCAGCATCGCCTTCCATCTAACCTCTGGACATTCTTTCCCAGAGCTCTTTCTCTCTCTTCTTGCTTCTTGTAGGTATGGTTTACCATGTTGGTCCTACAGTTGTTGTAAACAGTAGTTATTAAAGATTATTATTATTTATTATTAGTGTCAGTGAATTATTATTGTTATTATTATTATTATTATTATTATTATTATTATTATTATTATTATTATTATTAACTCCAGTATCATGAATTTATCAGTTTACAGTACATTTTTACCACATGTTAAAAAAAGATGAAGTCAAAAAATTCACGACCATCTAGTCTTCATTGTTAAATTTTGTTAGCTTATAAGTTAGATAAGTTAGTTACTCTATATATTTCCTTAATCGATTTTGAATGTAATTATTTGAATTTATTTATGAATAATTTATATTTTAATAACGTTAAAAAGTCAAGATTTTTTTTTTTTCCCCCTTATTTCACCACTATTAATGGGTAAACCTTTACCCAAAAAGTTTATAATGCATAATAAATAGATGGACATATTTCGATATATATATATATATATATATATATATATATATATATATATATATATATATATATATATATATATATATATATATATATATATATATATATATATATATATATATATATATATATATATATATATATATATATATATATATATATATATATATATATATATATATATATGTATTTTTTTTATTTAATTTTTTTAAATATATGTAACAATCGATATGTATCGAGTTGGGTACCGATATATCGCGTAAATAAGCGATATTCGATATAATATCGATCTTTTTTTGAGTTTTGATTGTAAGAAATATTCGAACGAAAAAGCCGGTAAAAGAAACACTGTAAAAAAATCTTGTGACTTTGTAAAAATTATTTACAAAATAAAAAAATATTAAGCAGTGAAAACATTTTTATATACCACTATACATATTGTTTACTTAAGATAAAAAAAAATTCTGAAAAGGTAAGAATTAAAAATTTTTTTATATATAGCAGAACTCTAGGTCCCTAAAGAAGAGGATAAACAAACTACCGACCTTAGGGCCATTGCAATCGTAAGCAAGACTATAATTTTGCATATATATATATATATATATATATATATATATATATATATATATATATATATTATATATATATATATATATATATATATATATATATATATATATATATATATATATATTCTTTTTTTTATATCTCCTCCGGTGGGCAAAGGCCGAGGGCTACCAAATTCCACCGGAGTTGGGAAAAATCTATCCTGGATGGTAGCCGACAAGTCCAGATACACGTCGTTTGAAAGTATGCAAGTCAAAGGAAGTTTGGAAAAACAGATAAAGGGAGTGTGTTCCATACTTTACCAGTAGAGTATTTGTAAGATTGAGCAGAGCGGTTAAGTCTGGGGTTGGAGAGTTGAACAGACGCCCGGCTCTCCTCAATGGAGGAGGTATGCAACGAGAGAGTTCAGAAGAGCAGTGTCCATTGTAATAGCGATTGTAAGAGAGAGAGTGACGCAACAATTCGATGGGCAGAAAGAGATTGGAGAGAGTTAGTAAGAGCAGGAGAGTTGATATGACTCCATATATATATATATATATATATATATATATATATATATATATATATATATATATATATATATATATATATATATATATATATATATATATATATATATATATATATATATATGCCCACAGAATTTATACAATGTAAGGTTACCTGTAAAGAAAATGGGAAGGACAACCGGAATCAAATCACATTACAGTAGAAATGATAAAAAATACCACAGTCCAAATTCAAGAGAATCTTTTCCCAAGCAACTTGTTCAACAACATATTAAAGGTATATATTTATTGAATGCTTTAGTTAGTGTGTGATTGTATGTATAATTAAGGTAGTTTCACAAGACGCCATTTTAGACAATCGCCCTGACATTTTTTTTAATCACTATTTACTTATTTTCATCAGTAAAATGTTTGAAGATAAAAGTGTTTCGTAATAATTGTAATTCTACTTGGAACCCATTTATATATATATATATATATGCTCGGAGACCGACATAAAAAACTATTTTTAGGGCGTTAAAATTTTAAATCGATGAGTTTACACTCGTGATTTAAGGTAGCTCCACAGAAAAGATCATTTAAGTCATATTAGTCAGCTTAATATAGCCCCATAGAAAAAATAATCACAAGGGAAGGAGTCAGGGAGACTACCCAACACCTTCATGCAACGAGATCAGCCCATCTAGAAACATTTTCTTTAACATTTGCAATGATCTTCTAGCTGTGTATGATGTTGCCACATCTTGCTGAAACCACCCCCTGCATTCTTCAAGCTCAATGTGTTTTAGTTGTGAATGCCTTTTTAGAGCATATGAATATAACGGTCAGTAGTTATGATAGCAGTTACACCACTTCTCAAAGAAATAAGGACCTACGATACAGGATGGTTTTTGTCGGATCTGAAATGTTTCACCAACAAAAATGGCGTCCGTTCTAAATCTCTCAATATATATATATATATATAGAAAGTATATATATATATATATATATGTTGCTCGATATATATATATTATATATATATATATATATATATATATATATATATATATATATATATATATATATATATATATATATAGTATATATGTGATGTATCGGATGTCAAATTTTTAATATTCGCTGATGTCTATTTTTTCACATCTGCAGATGCAGATGTTTACATTCCTATATGTAAATGCTATAGGTTCTTTTATATATATATATATATATATATATATATATATATATATATATATATATATATATATATATATATATATATATATATATATATATATATATATATATATATATATATATATATATATATATATCACCACCGCTTCACGAGGCAGATGCCTGTTCAAGAAGGGGGTGTAGATTAATAAAAGAATAAGAAAAACCCAAAAAGTCCCACCTAACACAAATTTTGTAGGTGAGAATGGACGTAGGCTTTAAAGTAATTGAGATTATATTTGACAGGAAACACAGAAAATGGGAGCATGAACCAACTGGGGAACCCGGCTAAAAATCAGGGAAAACCGGGTTTGTTCTGCCTGGGCTAAATATTGCAAATTAAACTTTAGGGAACAATCCAATTTCAAAAAAAAATTAATTTTCAGCCGATTCTCCTGAATATTTCAGTGTACATAGCTTTCTTCCCGGTGAAAAAAAAAAGTCAATTTCTAGCGTTTTTCTGAGTATAATTTATTTATTTATTTTTTTTTTTTTTTTGTTGTTGGAAATTTGACACCTTTTAACAAATAAATGACAGGGCCAAACCACTTTTTGGAATGACCTGAAATTTGGACTGTATATTCAGAATTCTATGGGCTACAAATCCTTCCTTCTAACAGACTTTTGTTCCTGAGTTATAAAAAAAATGTTATAAGCCCAAAATTGACCAACTATCGAATTTTTTTTTTTTTTTTTTAAATCTACCTTCTTGGAGAAAAATAAAATAAAATGACTACAACTATAACATTTCTTATTTTTGGTGGGTGTATAGAGGAGGGATGGGGCTACACATTTCTCTATATACTTTTTTTGATGCTATTCGTTGGTTACGAGATACGGTCCATTTTTTACCAAATTTCAAAAATTCCCAAAGTTTGAGAGGCTATATCTCACTTCAAGCAAATAGCATTTAATAATGCACTAAATAAAAGTTGTTGCCCTGTCCCTCCAATATCCAATAATAATAAAATTAGTAGGTACCTTTTTTTTAAATAATTTTTTCCTCTGGAATGTTACGATTTTTCAAAAAAAAAAAAAAACTTTCAGTGATTATAACTTTTTTTCTAGACGTTATATCAAAAATCTTTTCCCACTAATGCAAGAAATTGGGGCTAAGATTATTCAGTTAAATTTTCAGCTCATGTGGACCAGTGGTTTGACCCCGCTATCCATTTTTTTCCAATGTTGGGTCCAAATAACTTTCAAACTGTTATAGGCTCAGAAAAATGCTCGAAATCAACTCAGAACTTCGGAAAAAAATGCATATACCCTGAAAATTTCAGCTCAATCAGTCAAATAAAAAAAAATTTTTCAAACAAAATATAAGAAAATTTAGATTTTTTTTTCTTGTTTTTTCAATATTTTCTTTTTCTTTTCTTTTGATCACTCCTTTTCTGCTAGTGAATGTTCATCTTTGTGTTTTAATTTTAGATGCCCCATGAAAGATTTGGTTGAAATTTTTTTACTTGTGGCACCCGGAGATCCTCTTCTAATTTCCTGACTGCATATGTTACATATAGCTATTTCAAGCCTATCCTGAAACATTGTAAAGTACTCCCATACTGCTGAAGCTGATCTTTTAGCCATAGTGACTGAAAGTATAAACAAAATAATAATTTTGAAATAATGTAGCTAAATGATACAAGTTTGATACATAGCAATAAAATAACAATGATATGTATAAATACAGGTTATATTGATAATTTTATATCTTACATTTTTTCAAACTTTATCTTATGGTCTTACTTAGGTAAACCTGTTGAATCATTATTTTGAATCAGGAAAAATTTTTTTTTTTTTTTTTTTTTTTTTTTTTTTTTTTTTTTTTTTTTAATTTTCTGAAATTTCATTGGAGAAAATGCATATCATCATTAATTTAAGTGAATGTTGGCTATATTCTACTTGGCTATTCTGTAATTTATAATTACATAAACCTTAATTAAATTTATATCTAATTTTCTTAACCTAAAATTTCAGTGCTTTTGATCTCTTTACAGTTTTTAGGCAACCCTAGCCAAATTTGGGAGACCCCGGCCCCGGCAAAATTCCAGCCGGGTTGGTCACTAGATTTGAGAGATTTCAACAAAAAAGAGGTGGCTGGAAAGAAGGAGGCATCACTGCGGACAAACCTTGAGTTACCCATGTCCACATAAAATTTATGTGCAGACATTGCACGCCTTGTGCTACGAAGCCGTCGTAAAGGTGGAGGTATACGAGTGGACAGTTCCCTCGAGCATTTGCCGCTGTAGTACCTATAGAAAAGAGATAAGGCACCAACGTCACATTGCAAAGATAAAAGGTCTAGTGAATTAGAAAGAGCGAAATAATTTATATCTTTTAATGCTGACTCAACCCTATCCAAAAGACTGGTGAAACCTGAGCCATTCCAGATATGAGCGCGGTACTCCATACAAGGGCGGATGAGGCCCTAGTATTATTGGAATAACTGGGAAGTAAAAAAATTCTCGCAGCATTAGCAAAACTTATAAAATCTCTTTGCTACAACCTACTCCTATTGAGAGTGAACAGATGTTTAGTAATGGGGATCAAATATATACTCCAAGACGTAATCGAATTACCCTAGAAACTGGAGAAAGATTGTTTCTGCATCTCATTTAAGAGTTATCAATTTAAAGCACTAGAATTTTGCATGTCTATCTCACATTAAAAGTTTTAAAATCTATGTTCTGAAGATATTACAATGTGTGGTTATATATATCAAAGTACTGGTCATAAGTTAATAAAATTTATATATAGACATCTTCAATAAGTTCATAAATCATTTAGATGACAAGGAACTCCGAATTGGCTATTTTCAGCAGGATGGCATCACTTACCACACATCCATCGCAACATATACGAAATTGAGTCTTTCTTCGAAGTTCGGGTCATTGTTCGAAGTGATTTTGTCCATCAAGGTCGCCAGACTTTACCCACCCGAATTTCTTCCTATGGGGCATGCTGAAAGGGAAAGCAGATCGCAACAAGCAAGGTACTCATGTAGCTGAAAGACAGCATTCGTCAGCGTGCCTTGATGCTAATGGCGGCCACTTACAACACATGTTGTGATGTCAGCACGATTATCATATACCAAGGTTTATTTGTGGCAAATTTTATTAATTTATGAATCACTACTTTGATATCTATAAGCGCGTATAATGGGTCGAGAGCGAGTGGGACACCTTATTTTATATATATATAATATATATATATATATATATATATATAATATATATATATATATATATATATATATATATATATATATATATATATATATATATATAGTGATTGAAATTTGATGTTATAAAAGATAAGGATGGCACATTAAAGACCAGTAGAAAGAAAAAAGTCTCAGTAAGCATGAATCTTCAATATTTTATGACCTGCCACTGGCCTATGTTTAATATTCATGACCCTTTAGACCCTACACACACGTACTGCTGTAGTAACACTATAGGGACTGAAATTTACCTATACCATAATCTATAAAGACTTCAAATGGAAATTAAACTCACCTTGTACAAAGAATAGTTCCTCCTCTTTATCTCTATTCTTTGATTTCTAGATGAAATAATAAATAGTGTCTATTTTACTTATCTAGGCTGACTGTTCCTAACACAATAATTGCAGTGGAAAGTCTTCAGACAAATCTGGATTTTCCACACTTATCCTTTACAGTTATTTTATCATTCTTGTGTCAGAAGATTATTTAACATTTTCTCTAAGCCTTGATAACCATGTAAGTGAAAAACAATGACACTCCTTTCTCTTTAAATTAAATTATTTACATAAAACAAAAAAGGGGATAGACAAATCTGAAAAAAAAAAAATTTAGAACATTTCCAACAACGAGAATGATTGAAAAACTTAATTTCCAATCATTCTCAAAGAAATACTTATCTTTAACTCCTAAAGTTTGTTGTTTTTCTCATTCTCTTTGTCTTTCCCTCATTTCCCCTTACACATCTGTAATTTAAACATGCAAAAACAATCGTAGACAAATAACAAACAGAAGCTTGAACCTCGCTCACTAAAGTTATGACAGCAGAACTGATTCTAAAAGCAAATTGTAAAATGTTACAAGATGTTTCAGGTATTAAAAGTGCTGACGAAGCATCGGTGCATTGCATTGTACTCTTCTCTTCATTGAATTCCAAGTACATTTTGGCATTAATTTTTGAAAGGCATCTGCAATCCGCTTTTGTAATTCTTCAACTATGTCAACTGGAGAACTGTACATTTAACTTTCCAGATAACCCAGACACAAAAATCAAAATAAGCCATGTTACCTGAGAGGCCAAGATACAAAACTACTTCAACTTATCCATTGTTGGCAATACCTTTTGAGGTAGATGCCACCTCACAGATACAAAAATGTTTCAGTGAATCGTTGATCATAAAATCACATATTTTGATGTTTCTATTGGAGGGAACATCTCCAAATAGTCCTCAAAGGTCACACAGCAAGAAAAAGAGTCATATCAGCTCATTGATTGGCTTTGGAAGAGTATGTATCCAAGTAGATGATCTCCCAAATATCCCTATCCACATGTTCAATAAAATTATCGGTGTCTTGAGTCTTGACACACACAATTGCCTACGGGTTAACATAACTCCAAACATAAGTATTATAGTAATTAAAAATGCTAACATGGGTAAACATTGCTTCATTAGTGAATAAAATATTCTGACAGTGAAAAAAAGGAAGGGGGGGGGAAAGTTATTAAAATTAATACTCTGGGACGAAAGTTGACCTCATTGAGACCTTGTACGTGGTGGTGGGAGTACAATAACTGAAATTATAAAATCCGGTAAGCACTCCTGTGGAGCAATCCTCCTCTTCGACGTTCCAGGAAATTGGTCAACCCTTCAAAAATCTCTCAACATTAAGTGCTAATCGTCTCGAGAGAGAGAGAGAGAGAGAGAGAGAGAGAGACACTAGTTATGATGTTAAAGGAAATTAATTTTTGTGAGTTTGTACAACATGAATTCTTAATAGTAAATAAAATTGCATGTTATATTTTGAACTTATGTGACGGTCTTAATTCTCTCATATTGCATTGCAATGTCCCATAAACTTCATATATTTTATTTTGACTTAGCTCATGTTAAAATGTTTGTATTTGTATGCTTTCTAGTTCTGTCCATATTGGCCACACATTAATATAGTATTTATATATTTTAATATGTATTATTAAAACTCCCCCTTTATTGTTTGTTATATTTATTTATTTTAGGTTCTGGCGTTTCACCATCACCACCCTTCGATTCCGCAGATGAATTGTTAAATGATTCAAGTAATCAATGCCTTTCCCCATCACAAGTAATTCAACTTGAAGGGGAAAATTTTAACATCAAACTACAAGAAGATTCAGCAGATTTTGACTATGCACCTTCAACGTCCACAGAAGAAAGCTTTGGTACTCAAATATTTTGTACAGTTAAAAAAAATGGAACTTTTCCAAGTTCTCAGAGTGCAACAGATTCCACAGTAAAGAAAATAACAGTTCAGAACATAAAAGATTGCAACTTTAAAAGTAGGAAAAATTACTGTCCGTTTTGCTTAAAACTTGAAACGCAGTTGCCCAGACACATGATTAACAAACATAAAACTGAAAAAAAAGTTCAGGAATTTATGCTTTACCCCAAAACCTCTAAAGAACGAGCCTCTCTTTTAGAAAAATTAAGAAAATTAGGTAATTTTAAACACAATTCCTTTGTAGTAAATAATTGTGAAGGGGAAATTTTGCCAGCAGTTAGACCGAAGGCTGGAAAAAAACCTGAAGCTTATATCCCTTGTAGAAATTGTTTAGGGTTTTATCCAAAATCGTTATTATGGCGACATAATTCGCAGTGTAAAACCATCCACAAGCCATGCTTGCAAAGCAAAAGAATTGCTGGTCATGGAATGAATCTTTTGCTGAACGTTGAGAGTTGTTCTGACGAGTTCATAGAAAAAGTTGTTGGTCCGATGAATTCTGACTATATAAATCTTATTGTAAGAAATGATTTATTAATACTGAAACTAGGAGAAAGCATGTTCTTGAAAGGCACAGAAACGTGGAAATTTCGGTACGCTAGAAATGCAATGCGGGAACTAGGTAGATTTTTAATTAGTCTTCATAAATTTGATAAATCTATTACGTCACTAAGAGATTCTATTCACCCTTCAAAATTTGAAAACGTAGTGCTAGCTGCAAAAGAAGTTGCTGGCTTTGATGGAATAAGCAGCTTTAAACATGGCTCATTAGGGTTGAAAATCGGAATTAATCTAAAAAAATGTGCAGAGATATTATCGGGAATATACTTAAAAGAAGGCAATGAAGAACTCGCCATTGCGTGTGAGTGTTTCATAAAACAATTGGACCAAGAATGGGCCAACAATATATCATCTCTTGCATTAAGAGATTTAAATCAAAAGAAAATTAACAAAATGAAATATCTACCTTTCATAGAGGACTTTCTAAGACTTAATAAATATATTAGTGAAGAAATTAAAAATGTATTTAATAAATTAAACTTTCTCAGTGAAAATATAGAATCATTAAAAGGTCCTAAAACTGAGATGCATATTCTTTGGATGAACCTAATACGATTAACTCTCTCATCAATATTACTACTTAATCGTGGAATAAGTAATGAAGCTGAAAGGATTGTTATTTCGCAGTATGAAAAAGGTTTAAAAGCCTCTTCAAGTTGTCCTGATCTGCAAAAGACGCAAAGTCCTTCAAAACAAATGTTATCAAATTATTTTATGAGAATTGAAATAGCAGGAAAAAGAGGGAATAAAGTCCATGTTATTTTGTCTAATTTCCATGTTTCTTGTATAAATTTAATTTCAAAACTTCGGAATTTTATTGGAGTGAATCCCAATAACAAATTTTTATTTCCTATTCCAAATTGTGGTTCTTTAAATCCTGTATCGGGAGGCAAAAACACTTCGAGATATCGTGAAAAAAGCAAATTTGGAGATACCCGCGACTATTCTTTCAAGAAAGCTATGTAAACATGTTGCCACAATGAGTCAAATACTAAACCTCTCTCAACCTGAGCTGGAAGAAATATGTAAGCTGATTGGTCATAATATTCAAGTTGACACTTTGTATAACTGTTTATCAGATGATGCACTTCTATTTGGGAAACTCACCAAATTACTCATAGCAGTTCAAAATGGGGACATACTAAAATACTGGAACAAGACTATTGAAGAAATTGAATTGAATCCTGAAGGTATGTTGCCATAATATATATATATATATATATATATATATATATATATATATATATATATATATATATATATATATATATATATATATATATATATATATATATATATATATATATATATATATATATATATATAAAATTTAAAGAACACTAAAAAAATTGTAGCTGTAAATATTTATCATATTTTTAAAACCACTTCAATAAAACATTAAAAAGTAAGACATTAAAACGAGAGTAACAAAGAGGTTAAAAAAGGAAAAATTAGAGTTGGAGTTTAAATTGCCATCTACGTTTCGGAACCAGACATCTGAGTCCCCTCTTCCGGACTTGAATGAAAGAGAAAATTAAAATAAGCAAGTAAACACATATGAAGTACGAAGAAGAGGGTGAGATTTTCAGGAGTTCAGAATGCTCTACTCTTAACTGCTGGCGTACATTGAAAGTATTCTTTGAAAATAGATTTCAAAATATTGCTGGTAATATTGTCAATAAAAAAAAAAAAGACCTGTAGAAGTAAAGTTTTTGGTGTGTTTTAAGAAAAACAATTCAGTTCATTTAAGGTTTTTTGAATTAGATGAAAATATAAATCTAGCATTGTTCCAAGCTATTGTATGTTGCTTAATGATGTGTAAAAATATAGCATTGCTATGATTTCCTCTCTTAACGTAGGCTCTGTGTTGATCTATATGAGTCTGTTTTAATGGTCTCGCTAATATATGATTTGCACAAGTATTCATTCCCTATTCGTTAATATTCCCACATACATGAAACAAAATATTATTTTTAGTACAGTTTCTTGCTCCTTAAAATTTACTGATTCCATCTACTTAGATGAGGAAATCACTTTTGTGTTTCATCAATTAACACTGGGATACACTCAACATTTCATTTCCAAACAGTACCATAATACATGTATACCTCTGTCCGGCTAATTGGTTCCGGCAACATCTCGGACTGTCTAAAACTAAACTATTCAAGGAATGTAAGCTGTAAGAAAAATAATACTTGTTTCCAATAATTTTTTTTCAAATAACGATGCAGTAATGAGGATTTCCATGCATGAAATGAATAATAAAATGACAAATAAATTTAAAAGCTTTTATTAATGTATTATTGAAAAAAAAAAAAAAATTTAAAGATTTCATTTTTTTTATTGCCCAAAAAATTGCAATATTGAATTTTGGCCTGGTTTCTTCTTTGGCCTCTTCTCTTCATACACAAAAAGGGTGATCCTAATTTTAAAAAATTGAAAATGATAAATAATAACTTATATTAATTAAATTTAACGTGACTAGTTAAATACCGAATAGTAAACAATGTGTGTCTAGTGCAGTTATAGTAAAAAACAGGCTCGGAGCGGGAAGTATGCTTATATTTTTCACTATTTTTTTTTTAAAAGAAATTATTATTAAATTTTATATTAATTAATAAGCTGAACTATAATGAAACTGGACTAAGCAAGGTATACCTGTAATCCTAATCCAAAACCCCGTATTTTTCCCCTAATATACTTATTGTCCCGAATGCCTAATCTTCAGCCACATTGCGTTTTTCATTATTAACTTTGTACAATATGCATCTCAGTTTCATCTTCCCAGGTGAAATGCACATTAATATTCAACATGCACATAATATTCCCATGCACATTAATATTCAACAACATCACATATATGAAAAGATCTTTGGGGAGTTTATGATGTTTAGCGTAATACTTGTGACAAATCATATATTGGTGAGACCATCAAAATATGGAATAAACTTCAAAAAAGATAGAGCTTATTGTATATTTTAATAATTGAAAATATTAGTTCTTATTAAGAATTTCATTTTTCCCTGATATCCAGCTAGATTAGCAAAACGGCCGGAAGGAAACTAGATATCTGTCCCATCAATAATATATATATATATATATATATATATATATATATATATATATATATATATATATATATATATATAATATATATATATATATATATATATATATATATATATATATATATATATATATATATATATATATATATATATATATATATATATATATATATATATATATATATATATATATATATATATATATATATATATATATATATATATATATATATATATATATATATATATATATATATATATATATAATATATATATATATATATATATATATATATATATATATATATATATATATATATATATCAGAAGTTTTATCCGATGATGACGAAGAAGACGAAGAGAACGATAGTGATTCATTAGAAGAAGATGAAAATTACAATGATGATAAAAGTTGCCAGACGAAATCTGAGGTGGAACAACGAGGTTGTACTTCAACCTCAGGTATGATGACTTCATGTCACCCTCTTATAAATTCATACAAAAAATATCATGAGACAAATATGGTTATTTCATAGTAGTACTTTCTCATTTTAATTTAAATATTTTTGCACACTTTATGTTTATGTTTTTGCAAAAATTTTGAGATTATATGTCCATGTTAGCTTATATATATATATATATATATATATATATATATATATATATATATATATATATATATATATATATATATATATATATATATATATATATATATATATATATATATATATATATATAAGGTGGTTAAATTGTATTGGCCGATGTTGAATGTGAACCACACCTAAACGTCAAGTTTTTTACTGCATTTCATTTGACTTTTTTCAATTTCAGACTTACTCAATTTGAACCATGGAAAGATACACAATGGCAACGTGTTAAAGTTATTCAGGCTTATTATGAAAATGGGCGTTCAAATCAAAATGCATATCGTGCACTTCGTGATTTTTTTGGTCAATTTAATCGTCCAAATGTGCGTACAATCGGAAAAATCGTGAAAAAATTTGAGCAAACCGGGTCTGTAGGAGATTTGAAAAGACCAGTGCATGCTCGTACAGCTCGTACTGCAGAAAATATTGCTGCTGTTCGCGATAGTGTGGCTGAGGAGCCATCCACTTCAACTCGTCGTCGTGCCCAACAATTGCACCTCTCACGCTCGTCGTTGATGAACATTATGCATAAAGACTTGCATTTAAACGCTTACAAGGTGCAATTGACTCAAGAACTAAAGCCTCTTGACCATACAAAACGTCGTCAATGGTCAGAATGGTGGCAAGAAATGGCAACAGTGGATGATCAATTTTCGAGGAAAATCATCTTCAGTGATGAGGCACATTTTCACCTCAGTGGATTCGTCAATAAGCAGAATTGCCGCATTTGGGCGAATGCTAATCCAAGAGTGATTGTCGAAAAACCAATGCACCCACAAAGAGTGACTGTTTGGTGTGGTTTATGGGCTGGCGGCATCATCGGGCCGTATTTTTTCCAAAATGAGGCCGGTCAGGCAGTTACTGTGAATGGTGTTCGCTATCGTGAGATGATAACGAACTTTTTATGGCACGAATTGGAAGGTATGGATGTGGACGATATGTGGTTTCAACAGGACGGTGCCACTTGCCACACAGCTAACGAAACAATGGCTATTTTGCGCGACAAATTCAATGGCCGTGTTATCTCACGTGGTGGCGATGTCAATTGGCCGCCAAGATCATGTGATTTGACACCGTTGGACTTCTTTCTTTGGGGTTATTTGAAAGAAAAGGTGTACGTCGATAAGCCAACAACAATTCAAGAGCTAAAGGATGAGATAATTCGGCACATTAACGGCATAGAACCCCAATTATGCCTCAGCGTCATCGAAAATTTGGACCATCGGATGGAGGTGTGCCGCCGAGGTCGCGGCGGCCATTTGGCCGATATTTTGTTCCATACATAATTGAACCATACCATATTATCATAATAAAAAGAAATGACAATAAATTCCTAAGTAATTTGTGTTTTATTCAAAATCAACATCGGCCCTTAAAATTTAACCACCCTTTATATATATATATATATATATATATATATATATATATATATATATATATATATATATATATATATATATATATATATATATATATATATATATATATATATATATATATTATATTATATATATATATATATATATATATATATATATATATATATATATATATATATATATATATATTTGGGTTCAAGTACAGGCCACTATTCTTAAGTACATGTACATCAGAATTGTTTAAGTACAAGTAGAGGAAAAATGTATTGTACTTAAGTATAAGTACATGGCAGCAAGTACAAATACAAATATATTTTAAAAAAAAAAAATTTAAAATGAAATCGTGGTTATTAAGATATAAAATTATACTGTTGAGATTCCATTCCAAAATTCTGAATTATTGTAAGCAATATAGTAAAATAAAAAAGAATTTAATTAAGGGTAAATAGGGATTAAAAGGTATTTGAAAATAATTAAGCTTTTATCAGTTCTGGAATTTATTTTTTTATTATTATTATTATTGAATTATAATAATAATTAAATGCAATATTTAATTATTATTATTATTATTATTATTATTATTATTATTATTATTATTATTATTATTATTCTCAAATGTAAATATTAAAAGCCTCATTCTAGTTATTATTGCATTTCACAAACGTGGAGAGTTTCAAAATTTTTGTTATCAATCAGCATATATGAGGGCGAAAGACTTTTCCTGTAAAGCTGAAGATTGAAAAGAATATTGCCTCTGAGACAGTCAATTTCATACTGAAACGATTCAAAAATTTCTTGCCTATCTTTAAGAATGTTTCAGTTACATATATTTTATGTACGATCTGTAGATAATACTCCTTCTGAAAAGGCAAATTTTTTCAGCCTCCTTTTTTTCATCCACCTCCATCCTGAAAGATTTTTGCATACCTCCTAATCCTCTCAGGTGCCCCATGCTTCTACCTGTAACTACAAATGATAGGGAGAGACCCTGAGATCTAAGGCTAGTGGCCCAGATAGCATTCCATTCAGTGTTTTGAGGGAGTATACGTCTTAGCTGTCGCCTGTCTTCGTTCGGCTCTACTATCTATGCATCAATACTAATAGTTTTCCCCAATTTTGGAAGCACACATTTATTGAGCCGATCCCAAATAGGGATAGCCACTCTGATCCTTCCAACTATCTTCCTATAGTTGTGTTGTCTAAAATCTTTGAAGCTCTTCTCAACTCTCATTTCTTGGATGATCTAGAGTCTCATTCCCATCATTCTGATCATCGGTATGGCTTTTGGCAATTGAGGTCAACTGGTGACATACTTTTATATAATACTGATGGTTGTTCTGCCATTAGGGACTATGGGGAGTCTTGAGTGGTGGTGCTTGAAGATATCCCAAGCTTTTAACAGGGAATGGTACAAGTCACTTCCCTAAACTCCCTTCCTTTTCATTTCATGTTTATCTTTGCTTACTCTTATCTAATTTTCTCTCAGATCATTGTATATCATCACTTGTTGATGGAGTGACCTCTTCCTCCTTTCCTGTAAATTGTGTTGTTCTGTATGGTCCTGTTCTATCTCCATATTTATTATTACTTTTCATCAATGGTCTTCTCAGCTACAATTTCAACTCTGTTCGTTCTTATGCTCACTACTCTACTCTCCATTCTTTCACTCATTTCAAATCTGCTTCCTCTTTTGCATCTTGAGGTGCTACCCAACTTCATCTTTCTTATTCTATTCTTGCTGATCTGGATGTGATATCCTGGTGGGGTTACCTTAACCTCGTGAAATTCAACTCTTTGAAAAACTCAATTTCTTCACATCTCCCTCTCAACAACACCATCCAACTCTCCTGTCTTCTTCAACGTCTCACCTGTGAACAGCATAAACATTCTTTGTCTGAACATAAGCATACATAATAAATTGTCTTGGAAATCTCATATAATGTTTCATCCGCCCTTGTATGGATTACTTTCTCACATTTGGGGTGGCTCCGGTTCCACCTTTCTTTTGGATAGGTTTGAGTCTTAGGCTAAAAGACAAATAAACTGTGCCCTACTATCAAACTCCCTTGACTCTATATCTCTGTGAGGTAATGTTTTCACGCTATCTCCTTTCTGTAGGTACTACAGCAGAAAATGCTCGAGGGAAGTGACCACTAGTATACTCCCACCTTTAAGACACCCTCGTAACACAAGGGGTGCTTTACTTTCACATGAATTTATAAATATTGGAAACTCCAAGCTTACTATTTGTGGTGCCTCTTTCTTTTCTATTCGTCTCTCTTATTTTTAACTCTTCCTTCTTCCACTTTCCCTCTTGGATTAAATCTCTCTTTTAAGGCCTCCAACAGGGCACTCCTGAAAGATTTCATTAAACTTGGGTTTGGGTGGGTTTCCTTTTGTTTTAAATTTTTGCCCCCTCCTTGAAAGAGGCCCCCACCCTCCTCCTAGTGAGTGGTGGAAAAGTGTTAAAAAAAATTTAAAAAAAACGTTGGAACACCTAAACCGTTTAACTATTCTTTTAAATTATGCAAAACAAAATTTAATAATAATAATAAAGTGAGATTTATCCAAATTCAAGAACTTTTTTGACAATTCTTACATTTTGTTTTCTTTTAAGTATAAATAATAATTTTTAGGATTTTCACTTTCAAAAGTACTTAAAAGTACTTGAATTTTTGCAAATACCTTAGGTTCAAAAACAAGTACAAATATTTTTTGTTTTTTTAAAAACTTAAGTACAACTTGTTTACTTATATATATATATATATATATATATATATATATATATATATATATATATATATATATATATATATATATATATATATATATATATATATATATATATATATATATATATATATATATATATATATATATATATATATATATATATATATATATATATATATATATATATATATATATATATATATATATATATATATATATATATATATATATATATATATATATATATATTATTTTATATTTTTAAGGGAAAATTGTGAGAAAAGCTTGGACCAAAAAAGAAAGAAGAATAACTTTAGAGTATTTTAAATCGTACATTGAAAGAGAAAAGCTCCCTGGAAAAGATGATTGCTCAAAATTTCTTGCTCTTCATCCACAGCTTTTCCATAGAAGAAATTGGCTCCACATAAAATATTTTATTCATAATAGAATTGTAGCCATCAATAGGACACTGATAGATTAAATATATATATATATATATATATATATATATATATATATATATATATATATATATATATATATATATATATATATATATATATATATATATATATATATATATATATATATATATATATATATATATATATATATATATATATATCTATTCTCTCCTAAATAATATTGATTTACTATTTCTGGACAAACATATCTAGCAACAATTTCTATTATATAGCAATCATTTACCATAGCTCTTTAAGAGAATATATTTATTTTAGTTGTAAGAATTTATATTATTTTGCTTATTTTTCCCATTTTATTTATTTCATTCTCATGTTTACCTTTATCTCTTATGGTAGATTAATTCAAATTTTATAGTATTAGAACAAATTAATTTTTTTTTTTTTTTTTTAACTTCTGTAAACGAGTTTATATATTAATTGGTTTGTCTCTTAACTGCTATGAATAGTTTTCTTAAACATTTTTTCTTTCAACCCAATGCAAAGTGCATATCACCCCACGATGTATGCATATAAAGATAACAAAAGCAGAAGTACATTTGGCGAAGTTTGATGGATTCCTTTTTGTCCCATACGGAAATTCACACAGACTCGATAGCACTTTACAATGATGGTTCTATAATGGGAGGAAAGAGTGGGTGCATCGTCTGCGTTTTAAGGTCACACTTTAACTCACACTGCAAATTTTTTTTTTTTTTTTTTCTCATCTAATTTGATAGCCTTGTAACAAAAATACCACGGTCACCTTTGATTTTGTCATAGGGACCTAATGGGCTTCGATTGGCCACCTATTGGTTTTATCATTGAACCTTAATAAAAAATTGAAATTGCATCTTATGAAGATATCAAAGGATTATTCAAGTGTTTGGGTTTATTCATATACAATCTCATTATATATATATATATATATATATATATATATATATATATATATATATATATATATATATATATATATATATATATATATATATATATATATATATATATATATATATATATATATATATATATATATATATATATATATATATATATATATATATATATATATATATATATATATATATAACTAATAAAAGTAGTAAATAGCAACAAACATAAAACTTTTTTATGCTTAAAAGAAGAATCTTTTAACGTCCTAGTCTAGGATACGCCATGGAGAAGTGGTTTAAATATTGGACGGTGAATTCAAGGTACAGCAGTTCGAGTCTGATTCGGTAAGGTTCGCGAGTAAGTTATTTTTTTTTTATTTTATCTTTAATTGGTGGCGCCGAGAGTTTCAGTTTATCAACAGTGGTTATCGTTATAAGAATAGTACACTTTGTGTTTCGTATTCAAATGGGTTATAACGTTGACGGTGAATAAATACATTGCATAGTGATTATGTTAGAGAAAAATTTCACCAAAGGTTTCTTTCTAGAAATTGTAAATTTTACGTAGGATTCATAATTTTGTCAATAGGTTTCTCCGTAGGGAACATGGTTTGTGATTGGTAAACGTATGGGAAATTCCTTAGGGACCCTAAGCAAAGCCTTATAACAAAAATACCATGGTCACTTTTGATTTTGCCATGGGGACCTATTGGGCTTCGATTGAATGGGGCCCTATGACAACCTATTGGTTTTTTATCATAGAACCTTAATTAAAAAAAATAATGGATAGGGAGGTCAGATATGCTGCAACGAATAACGAATGAACAGCACCTTCACCTGATATATATATATGACACACCTACATGCTACAGATTACATCATATTTTTGGTCAGAAAAAATATAGTCACCTTAATGTATTACAGTGTTTCCACTTGTCGTAAGATCTGTTGGGATGATCATATTTGTGGAGTTAATCTACAGAACGTCAAATCCTTCATAGGGCACTGGTCATTTTTGTGCAGGGTTACCCCCTGGAGATGGTTCTTACTCATTTTACGTATAGACATACTAACCACTCATGGATTCCTAATGAGGCGGGAATATCCTTCCATCCTGCCGATTTTATTCTTCAAATTGTCCTCTTACTATCGATTAAATTTTTGTAGATTGCGTGAACATCCCCTCACTCAGAGGCAAATTCTTGATGTGTATAATATTCCTTTGCAGCATAACGCTGTGCGTCTTATCTTAATTTTCTCACTTTCACAGTTATAACAAATTGTTTAGTAAGGTTCTATGATAAAACCAATAGGATACCATAGGTTCCCATGCAATCATATCCCACTATGTTCCTATAACAAAACCAAAGGTGACTATGGTATTTCTGTTGCCAGGCTTTGCTTTGGGTTCATAAGAAATTGTAGATGACCGCCGTTCATCCTTTTAAATCTATTAATAGTGGTGTTCCTTAAGGTTCTGTCCAATCCCCAACATTTTTCTACTTTTCATTGATGACCTTCTTTCTTTTACATTATCACCTATTCACTCCTATGTTCATGACTCCACCCTTCAGTACTCCTTTCAGTTTGAAAGACGCCCCAAACAGCAGCAGTTAATTAACGCTAGAATGGTGGCTTTGGAGCAACTGATCTCTGATCTTTCTCGTATTTCAAATTGGGGCATTCAAAACATGGTTGTTTTCAATGTTTCAAAAACTCTGTTCCTCTGTCTCTCTACTCGACACAACCTTCCACACAGCTATGATATCTTCTTTGAAAACACACAACTCAAACCTTCATCTCTTCTTAATATCCTTGGTGTTTCTTCCACTCGTGATCTTTCTAGGAAGGATCACATTACCTTGAAGAAAAAGATCTCTTACTCTCAACAAAAAGAGTCTTGACCAAGGATTCACATTATTTCTCTTTCTAAAGAAGCTTCTATAAGAGGTTGGGTGTTCTGAGGTGCCCTCAAAATTTCGTCACGCCACCCAAGTTATTTTCTCTTTATCGAGTAGATAATAGTTGGAATGAATTTGCCTCAGCATTTGATAGTTTTTAAAAATAAGTAATTTAAGACATATGCAATCTTTTATTTCTCTATTTATGGGGACCTTCACTGTCAACGATTTGTTACTCGATTTGCAGAAACAAAAATTGATGATCATTCTCTCCTCAAGAGAATTAACTCAGTCTTTTGTTTCGCTATATATATATATATATATATATATATATATATATATATATATATATATATATATATATATATATATATATATATATATATATATATATATATATATATATATATATATATATATATATATATATATATATATCCTCCGGTGGGCAAGGGCCGGAGGCTTACCGAATTCCACCGAAGTTGAAAAACCGCTATTCTGGTCGATGGTGGCCGACGTGTCCAGATACACGGCGTTTGAAAGTATGCAAGTCAAAGGAAGTTGGGAAAACGGATAAAAGGAGTGTGTTCCAGACTTTACCAGTAGAGTATATGTAAGATTGAGCATAGAGGTTAAGTCTGGGGTCGGAGAATTGGACGACAGAGAAAGGATGAGACTGTGTAGAAAGTCATGTCGCCCGGGCTCTTCTCATTGGAGGAAGTATGCGACGAGAAAGTTCAGAAGAGCAATGTCCGTTGTAATAGCGATTGTATAGAGAGAGTGACGCAACAATTCGACGGGCAGAAAGAGATTGGAGAGAGTTAGTAAGAGCAGGAGAGTTGAGTCGAAATGCCCTAGACTCCACCTTCTCAAGGAGAACTGTAAGAGTAGAGCCACCCCAGATGTGCGACGCATACTCCATACAAGGACGAGCAACACCCCTATACAGAGTAAGCAACTAGGGTGGCGTGAAGTAATTCTGAAGGCGCCTCAGAACACCTAACCTCTTAGAAATTTGCTTAGAGAGAAAATTAATGTGATCTTTCCAAGAAAGATCACGAGAAAAAGAAACACCGAGAATATTAAGAACAGATGAAGGTTTGAGTTGTGTGTTTTCGAAGAAGATATCATAGTTGTGTGAAAAATTGTGTCAAGTGGAGAGATGGGTTAACTTAGTTTTTGAGGCATTGAAAACTACCATGTTTTCTCTACCCAAATTTGAAATACGTGAAAGATCAGAGGTTAGTTGCTCCAAGGCTACCCTTCTCGAGTCTAATAACTGGTGTTGAGATGGACGTCTTTCTAACTGAAAGGAGTAATGAAGTATGGAGTTATCAGCATATTTATATATTTTAGTGGCCTTTTGAGGGCCTTTGGATGGTATGTGGAGGTTGAAATAAGAAGGCTGGGATTTTTCTTTTATTTAACAAAATAAATAGGAATCTGGTATGCACACTTGTAAATAAAACAGGAACCCTGTCTAGCAACTTGCCAACTTGGCTATGCCAGAGAAGTGGTGGGCATCCACTGATGATTGAGAACAATGATGCGGTGTGAAACAGGCCAAGAGGTTCCTTCTGACGACGAAGACTACTCTGGAGGGCACTGTACAGATAACAAAGATGTTGATTGTATATGGTAGAGTGTAGATAATAATATCAATAACACTGCAATAAGTTAATAATCTTCTACCACAAAAATCACTATTATAAACAATGAAAGAAATAACAATTGCACTCATAAGCCAAAAAACGTTGGTAGCCTCTAACGAAAGCCTCCATTATGTGAAGTCACGCGGTAAAAAGAGACGCCGAAACGAAAAATTGGTTCCAAGCACAGTATAAATTACGAATACAGTAAGGTGAGGAGAGCCCTGCTGACTACAGAACCCCCTCCAAAGGTGGCAGTGGTTAAAGTCGGAAGCGAAGAGGAGGCCGAACAGTTCTGCCACTCTTTGTACGACGTAGTATAAAAAGGCGAAGCGCAGGTCTACTAGTCGAAGAAGAGGGAGAAGAAGAACGCTGTGATGGAGGAGGTGGCGGAGGAGAATCGGTAGAAGAAGGAGGAGTAGGAGATGAAGGGCGATCTGGCATATGTGGTTTTGGAGGCGAAAGGAAGGAGAAGAGGAGAATCCTCGAAATCGTCCGGTGGTCCGTTTGCAGATAGTCGGCAGTATTTGAGGCCATTTTCTACAGAATGAAATTTTCACCACAAGTTGTAAGCTTTGTTTCGATCACGTATGACATTTCTACAGGTGTCATTTCACCAGATGGTCTGTACTTTGAAGCCAAAGGCACCCTTTGTCAATCTGAAGTGAGGTTTACCAGCAGTAATCATACTTTTTGTTAGATTACCGATTTGATCATTCAGCGATATAGATGAATCATAGGTAACAGTAATTTGAGTAGCAGATTTGTTCCAGGCGTATTTATCATCTGTTAATTTCCACTTTATCCTGCAAGCCTGAGGGTGCAAAGGAACTGTATCTTCTAAATGGAGGACAATTGGCATGTGGTCACTTGCCATGTATTGTCTCAGCTTTACAGGGAAAGAACCCAATGGTTCCTCTCCAAATAGATCTAGAGTTGAGGTGGCACCATCAAAGCTCTGTATACGCGTGGCAAAACTTGGAGGTGTTATAAGACTGTGCGTAGAGAAGTTTGTTAAGAAAGAGAAGAGGGTTTTGCCGATGGCATTGATTTGGTGGAACGGAAGAGAAGGTTCCCAGAAGGTATGATGCGCATTAAGATCACCCAGGATTAGGGAGGGAGAAGACAACTGGCTGTCATAATGTGTGAGTACATTAATTTTTAAGTTACGGCTTGGATAATATGCCAAAAGTATGGTTTTAGAGTGTGGTATGGAGGAACGAATAATGAAAGCCAGTCCACCACTGCCTCTATTGGGCCGGTCCTTACGAAAGATGACATATCCAGGTACAACTGGTGTATATTTTGGTCGTAGCCAGGTTTCACATATATGCCCATAACCAATGGCTGAGAGTTGGCAATATAATTTCTAAGATCGGTCAATTTCCTAAACAGTAATCTTGCATTCCTTAAGAATGAGGAAGTCATTATGAAGTTAATGTTTGGAGAATTCCCAGATCTGGTATGATATGGAAAAATGCTTCAGAAAAGGACTGTTTGGTACTGTATACGGTAAGAAATTTAAACAATGTTGGAGTAAAAGCAGCAATAAACTCTTGAGATGTCCAATATTCTGGATTTGGTAGAAATAAAAGGTCTAGGGAAGGCTTCAGGGGCAGATGATCCATGATGCGTAATAGGAGGTTCACTAGTTCCCAGAGAGTATAGCCATAGTATAAGTATTACTTAGTACAATTAAAATATACGGAATTTATCTGCTTATTTGCATGACCTTGAAATGTTTTGTAGTACCTTCATGAATGAGATGAATTTCACTATGATATATATATATATATATATATATATATATATATATATATATATATATATATATATATATATATATATATATACTAATAATGATTTTTATTATACCTGATGATCTATTAAAATATATATATATATATATATATATATATATATATATATATATATATATATATATATATATATATATATATATATATATATATATATATATATATATATATGGGAAATACCATAATCTGTCAAAGTTTTTAAATTTGGAAATTTGGCAACGCTTTTCTTGAATTTTTGTTTTTGTTTAAATTTCAAAGAAACCTGATTTATGATTGGTCGTCAGAAAACAAAAACTATCTGTTATTGGAGTCGGGCAATCTAATGACGTAAAAAAATAATTAATATTTGATTTCTCTTTTTAGAGGATTTTAGATTAAAAGAAATCCTACTAAGTAATACTTATACTATGGTATAGCAGAGGAGTATTTGTCTGAAGGGTACCTTCATGAATGAGATGAATTTCACCTACCTGATGATCTATTAACCAGTCAATTTGTGTTAAGGAGGAGGTAGAGGCTAGTCTCTTTTTAGAGGCTGTCCGGGAAGATATGGGAGTGGAGGATGGTGGTTTGGATAGTAGCGCCTGAGAATATGTGGGAAATGGACCTTGTGGTCTGTCCTGTTCATCATTCAATAGAGCAAAGTAATTTTGTGTTGAGACATGTGAGAGAGTTATTTTGATGCTATGAGCGTACAGGAGCAGATCTTTGGGGTTTTGCTGGTGCGGATATTAGAGGTTGGCTGGGGCTTTGGCTGGAGCAGTACGAGAAGGGTTTAGTTTCCAGAGGGCCTCCTTGATAGGAGATGAGGGTCCTGAAGGGTGTCTTTAATGTGGGACCTGAATTTCTAAAGCCTGTTTGTAAACATGACATTGTTTTGAAGTTATTTTATGAGAGCCATTGCAAAAATAACAGGAAGGAGAATTAGTACAGCCCTTTGCAGAATGGAAACCACTGCAATTAGAACATTGAACCTTAGAATGATATGTAAGTCGTCCATGGCCAAACTTCCAGCAGGTGAAGCATCTTAGTACGGAGTGAGTAAAGGGTCGAACAGGATATGAATGTTGCTTTATACATACCCTAGAATGGAAGTGAGCCTTTAAATTTAATGCGAATAGTCATAGTATCAATTAGCTCATTCTCTTTGGATTTCACCTTCAATCTATTCACTGCCAAGATAGTGGAGGAGGTATGGTCTATTAGGCCCAAGTTTTCAAGAATTTCTTTCTCTGTAAGGTCTGGGCTGATGGGGTGGATTTTTCCATAATTGATGAGGTGTACATCCTTACCTTCTGACATAAGTACGCAATGTTCTCCCAATTTAGTAATATCGGTAAGCGAGAAAGAAAGATCGTCCAAGGAAGGAATTTCGAAACGTACCGCCTGGCCTCTACCTAGAGTTTTAATAGGAATCTCAAAAAGTTTTATTTTTTTCGGAATATGGACTCGAAGAGAAGCTTGAAGGTAGCTATGGGGTTGTGAAGATAAGTTTACCCACTGCTGATTATATATATATATATATATATATATATATATATATATATATATATATATATATATATATATATATATATATATATATATATATATATATATATATATATATATATATATATATATATATATATATATATATATATATATATATATATATATATATATATATATATATATATATATATATATATATATATATATATATATATATATATATATATATATATATATATATATATATATATATATATATATATATATATATATATATATATATATATATATATATATATATATATATATATATATATAGTATAAATCAGTCGAATTTTTTAAGTGATTTTTTTTTTTTTAAATTACGTCACTGTCTTTATATTTTTAAGTTCAAAATATCAAAAGAGTGATTAAAAAAAGAAAATAAATTAAAATTAATATAAATTTAAGCAATTTAACGGGCTGGGAGAAAAAATTAATCAACGTCCAATGATATTTTTTTACTAAATTATTGAAACCTGCAACACTCTTTTTACTTTTGAATTCTGAGCTTTAGATATTTACAGTAAAAGGCAGGTGAGTTATATAAAAATTTATTAATTTTAAAATTTAAAATTAATTTTAAAATTTATTTATTTATTTATTTTTATTTTTTGCAAGCTGTATGAATATGATCGTGACGCATAACCCTTATTAATCACAAATTTGAAATTTCATTTAATTAAAAAAATATAAATATTAGGTATCTAACAAAGCTAGTTTACCCTATTTACAGAAAAAAAATAAAGATTAAAATTATTAATTTGAAGTATGAAACTTCAAATTTATTCTAAGAAGAAAAAATAGAAGGATTTGATACTCAATTATTTTTTTCCTTACTTAGAAAAAGATGTACAAAAAAACTCCATGACAAAGTGAGAACTTTATACGTTGTTAAAAGTATAAGTAAAAAAAAAAAAAAAATGAAATAAAAATAAATAGGGGCAATATTGGGGAGTATTCTTCTACTTCTACTGCTGAGATTTCTTCCTTTTCTGTATATTCTACAATCTAAAATGGTTGAGCCAGGTCTGAAAGACCTATCTATAGTTGATGGTTGGCAGGCATTTAGATGATAAGTGTAGGTACAATAACGAAGGCTGGGATTGGTTCTTTATTTTATACAAAAATACAGTTCTGAATTGTTCAACAAGAATAAAGACAGGAATAATGACATGAACCCTTTCTGTAAACGATAGGTAAAAAACAAATAAAAATACATCATGAATGTCACAATCCATAACCATGACACTATCCCGCAATAGCGCAAGGATATGCATTGTGATCATTCATAATGGACAAAATATAAAAGTTGACATATAAAGATGCGGGAAATAAAATTATATGATATATATATATATATATATATATATATATATATATATATATATATATATATATATATATATATATATATATATATATATATATATATATATATATATATATATATATATATATATATATATATATATATATATATATATATATATATATATATATATATATATATATATATATATATATATATATATATATATATATATATATATATATATATATATATATATATATATATATATATATAATATTCGACGACAGGATTGGATCATAAGAGAAATAAATGCAAGGACGACAGGACTAGCCATCCGGCCTTGTGATTTCTCTGTCAACGGCTAAACTACTCCAGAACCAGCATTGGGAACCATTGCTCGGAGAAGCGCAATCTTTTGAAGACCCCTGGGAGAGAGTGTTTGGAGGTTGGTTTGAGAACGATGCTGGTCCTACTGAAAGGGTGAAAACCCTACCTGAAGAGTCTGGATAGGACTCATGGACCGGCATACCGGCAAGCCGAAGAACTTGATCTTTTGGAGGCTCTGGGAGAACTTCTTCAAGCAGATGGGGAAAGATGCTGGTTCCACTGACAGGGTGAAAACCCTTCCTGGGAGAGGATATAGATATAGATAGATATATATATATATATATATATATAATATATATATATATATATATATATATATATATATATATATATATATATATATATATATATATAATATAATAATAATAATAATAATAATAATAATAATAATAATAATAATAATAATAATAATAATAATAATGATAATTAGAGGTGATTACAGTAATAAAAATACCTTTATAATAAGAATAAAAATAAGAAAATAGACATACATAAAAAAAAAAATATATATATATATATATATATATATATATATATATATATATATATATATATATATATATATATATATATATATATATATATATATATATATATATATATATATAGTACCGTACATATGAAAAAGGTATTATATAAAAAACATCCTCATACCTAGTAATGTGTCAAACTGGCTGTGCCAAAGAAGGGAGGAATTCCTTGATGGCTGAGGATATTCTGCAGTGTACAGAAGGGCCAGAAGTCTCTTCTGATGGCAATGATCACTCTGAAGGACACTGGGGAGGAAGGAAATAAGGACATAGAAAAAGAAGGAATGAAGCTAAGGTGCACCAAACCTAACAAAAGAAAAAATAACAAAATTGGAAATAGGCTATGTGATATCACAATTCTTACCTGTGCAGAAAATACAAATATTGCTTGATATGCAATATAGCGATACTTGTATAATAGAAACAATGACAAATAATCACTGGTAGTTGTTGTTGAATAAATAAAGATTAACTACGAGTAGCAGTAAAACACAAAGTAAGCGGCGTTCACACAAGTAAGCCTATATTAGAGTGAGGCGTCCTTCACAGCGTAAAAGTTGGGAACGAGAAATTAGTTCTATTCCGCAGTGCAAACTAACACAGTTAAGAGCGAAGAGTCCTGCAAGCTACAAACCCTTTTGTTGTGAGAATTGTAGATCCAAAATTTTTTGCTGTTGGAGTTCTTCTTTCTATTTGGTTTTGGTCTCTGGTTCGGTGTTTTCTTCAGGAGGCTTTTTGCTGAAAAATAAAATAATTAAAAAAAAATTAGAAGAAAAAGCATAAAATACTTTTATTTCTCAGTGGCCACTGTTGTTTATCTTTTAGATTAATATAAAAATGCCAAATTATGGCAGAGCATAAGACATGGGGGTTTTTGCTCCATAGATATAACATGTGGTCTGAGCTAGAAAGCCAAAAAAAATTTTGTGCAGAAACCAAAAACCACACCTCCTTTTTGATTTTGTAAGCAGTTATTTTTTAGGAGTGGTTGGAAACATAGTCCAAAAATATTATTATTATTTTTTTATTTTAATGTTGTTGATGATCGTCAGGCAGCATCGGCCTATTGACCATGGCTTTTATCTTCTTTCTTCTCCACAGTTGAAACTTGATTGAAAAAATTCAGCTTTTAATCAAAATTTACTCAATTTACTGCTCAATTATTAAATGTCTCATTTAATAATAGAACAAATCATATTTGTAAAGAATATTTAAAAAATAAACAATTAGTCATATATTCACACACGAGTTCACAATTTGATAGAATTATCAATATCCTGTCTGTCTGTCTTAAAAATTGCTGTTTGCCTATTGGAAATTATTTAGTGCCAAAAAAGTTGTGACAAAAATGAGTGAAACACCTAAAGTCCCCAACCTGCTAAAGAGCAAATTCCTAGCCACCAGGTACTGTGGGCAATGTATCATAAAATGTTCAACTATTTCTGTAGGGAACGCGCAATTAGGACATGAGGTGATTGAGCCATTTTAAGCTTGTGTATGTGAGCCTTGAGACCTGTATGACCTATTCTCAATCTAAACATTGCTGTTTCTAGCCTGTGATTAGTTACTGGGAATGAGAGAGAATTATCATCCAAGTAGAACTGTCCCAATGGATGTAAACTAAGAAAATCATTATTTTCTCTCCTAATTTCCTGCTGAAGGGCACCTCCTGCACATGTTAAGATCTTTCTATTCTCCAATGGAAAAATACATATTGTTTCTAAATTATGAGCCAGCTTCGCTGCAGCATCAACAATTTCATTATCCAGGATACCTACATGGAAAGGTAACCAAAGAAAATGAATCAACCATCTTGGATCCAAAGCCAACTGTTGAAAACATTCCTGTATTTTGGTATGTATTTTATTGTAACCATGATGAATTTTTGATTTAATAACATGAATAGAAGACATGGAATCAGTACAAATAACAACCTTTTGAGGGGGAAGTGCCTGAATAATAAAAGACAATGCCTTATAAATAGCAAAAAGTTCAGCAAACAATACTGTATGAGACTCCTCCAGCTTCCATGAAGTTGTGATGTTCAGTGTTGGAAAATACATAGCAGAAGAAGTTGAGCTCACTGGCTGAGAAATCTTTGACCCATCAGTATACACATGCAGGAAGGAACCATATGTCCTGTTGATCCGCTCACTATATAGACCTAAAGCCATTTGAGGAGTATCCCCCTTATGCCATTGAGTTGATATTTCTGTGTCATATATTATCTGATTCTGAAAATAAGGAGGTAGTACAGAAATGTTGAGTATGGGAACCATATCAGGAAGGGAAGGAATCATTCCTTGAGATGCTCTATATGCCCTGTGTATAAATGAGCTGGAATGTAAACTACTAGAGTTCAAAATAAACTGTTGATATAAAAAATGCATGTAAGAACTCTCAGGTGCTGTCGAAATATTAATAAATTTGGATATTAACAATTTCCTCCTCCTTTGTGCCAGTGATGGAATACCTGATTCAATCTGTAAAGCTGGTATGGGAGAAGATTTAAAAACCCCAAGTGCAATTCGCAGAGCAGTATTTTGTATGGTATCGAGTTGTCGAAGTTTGGTGAGAGACCCGGACCCATACAAAACACTACCATAATCAATCTTACTCCGAATATAACTAGTATAGAGATGTAATAAAGACGTTGTTGAAGCACCCCAAGAGGTGCCTGCAACCCTTCGCATGATATTTAGTCTTTTTGAGCAATTGTCCAATAGATAAGCGATATTTTTCCATGTTAAGTGTGGAGCATCAAAAAATAGCCCAAGAAATTTAAAATTACTTCTCTGGGGGACAATCTGGCTATCTATAGTTATAGAAGGAATAAAAAGGATCCTCTTTTTTGTAAAACAAATCAAGGAGCTTTTACTTGGATTGATCTGTAAACCCCATTGTTTAGTCCAATGGTGAAGAGAATCTGCTACCTTCTGCATCTCCAATTGTGTTCTATGTAGATCTGAAGATGCAGCATACAACACAATATCATCAGCATATGCTAGAATATTCGGAGATAACTTAGCAAGGTTGGATATCAAAATAGAGAACAAAGTAGGACGACTGAGGACTGAGCCTTGTGGGACTCCACAAGTGATTTTGGAAGGAGTTGACAGTGTACCATGTACAGAGACAGAGAATTCCCTCTCCACTAAAAAGTTTTGTAGCCATTTTAGTGGAGTACCCCTAATTTGTGCCTTAGCCAATTTATACAATATTCCAATATGGAAAAAAGAATCAAAAGCGGATTTAAGATCTATAGACAGAATTAATGCATACTGTTTTTTGTGATATGCACCATGAATGATATTTTCCAAGTGAAGTAGACAACAATGGTCGACATACCAGGGTGAAAACCATATTGAGTATGCAACTGGAAACTATGCTTTTCCAACCACCAAACCAATCTCCCATTCACCATCTTCTCCATTAACTTTCCTGGACAAGGGAGCAATTAATGTCCCTGTAGCTCTCTGGTTGGGTGTCATCTTTGGCCGGTTTTAAGAAGGGAAGTATAACAGATTTCTTCCAGGGTTTGGGATAAATGCCATTCAGCAGCTGTTATTAAACAGTTGAAGTAAGTTTCTGAGAGAATCTTCATTCATATGACTCAAAAATTCATTAGGTATATAATCTTATATATACTTTATTATGTTTTAATGAGTGTATCGCTACATTTAGCTCATCCAAGAGAAATGGGTGTGCCATGCCATCATTAGATGAGTCACTATCAATCGCATTCTGTATTTTTAATTTATAATCAACACTCTGTTCTCTAGAGGGTCTGGGATAGAAAAGATTTTCCGATAATGAAGTGCAAATACTTCCGCTTTAGAAAAAGCATCAACAAGTAGTCCACCATCAACTGTCAGAGGAAAATTCTGAGGGATGTATGTTCCAGACATCTTCCTTATAACTGACCATGCTTCCTTTGCAGATGTGGAAAAATTGAATTTACTTGTGAGTTGTCTCCATAAATCACTTTTTTGCTTTATAATAATATGTCTTGCCTTTTTCCTATAATCAATGCAGTTGGTGACAGTTGGGTGAGATCTCCATTTATTAAAAGCAGCATTTCTAACTTTAACTGCTTGTTTGCAGCTCTCATTCCACCAGAGATGTCTAGGCTTTGTGCCAAATTTACCTGAAGATAATGTGAAGTATCTGGAGGCAGATGTTTTCAGTGTATTGTTAAGGAAGTCTAACTGACTCCTCCAAAGATCTATTATCATCCAATATAAAGTTTGTATTACAAGAAAATTCATTCCAAACACGAGCATCCTCAGATAGTCTCCACCTTGGCCTTGCTGTAAAACCTTCAAATGACTGCTTCTGAGGGAAAGTTAGTATTACAGGTAAATGATCACTCCCCAAATATGTTCCTGAATGGAACATTAAATCTTGAAAAGTAGGTGAGACCAATTACTAAATCTAAGGTAGAAGATAAGGCATTGTAAGGATTAATCCGTGTAGGCATACCAGGGGGAGTGAGTAAGTTAAGATTTGTTGAGTTCGTAAGAAAATTATATAAAGCAAGTCCTGTTTTGTTCACTGCTGACTTTGGAAGTCCTGGTTCCCAATGTTGGTGATGTGCATTAAAATCTCCAACAAACAACAAAGTGGGGCATAACTGACTAATATAGTGGTCAAATTCTTTTGTAGGGACATCCTTGCAAGGGTTATAGCAAAGGAGGAAATGAGTCCACCCCCTGAGAAGACTCACCTTAATTGCCAAAGTTTCCAATTTACCATTTGGAAAGGACTGTAGATCAACCTTTCTAAAATGGAGGGATTGATGAATTAAGATAAGACCTAACAATATTATATCCCCTAAATCTAGGCTGTATGGAAGGTTTAAGCCAAGTCTCAGATATTCCCCCAATAATAAAGGCTGATGTACATATAGAAAATGCTTTAAATCAGGTAATTTCTTTAAAATAGATCTAGCATTCCATAAAATAATAGAACTTATTGGCCATAATGATCCAGAGAATGATGTGACCAATGCAAAAATATCACCACATACTGTAAACAAGGCTGCACTAAAAGATTTATGTAAAGTATAGGAATTGAAAAACTTTTGTCCAATAATAAGAATTTTTTTTCATAAAAGGAATTCCAAACTCTGAGGAACTAAAGTTTATTTCCTTCTTTGGGGGTCGTTTATGTCTCGGTCTTTTATATATTTCATTCTGGGCCTCCAAAGACTGTGTTGTGGGATCTTCCAAAACATTCTTGAGTGCACTATCATGGAAGTACCTGGAATTATTCTGACCCCTTTTTTTTGCTCTTTGAAGAGTAATTATGAAAATTCTTTGACAAATTACTTGTTTCACTCAGCGTGTCTTCTTCATCAGAGATCTCCAAGTCCGTATCACTCAAGCCAGCAAGAATCTCTGCAAAAGTCTTTTTCGAGGAACTAGGCTTGGTAGAGGGATGGTTTACCTTACTTTGACTAAAAGACTGTTTAGTTAATCGCCTAGTAATTTGAGGAGTCTGTTTTTCCCTAGGGTTTAATTTTTGGAGTTCTAAAGTGAGAGGAGTTTTTGCACCCTCTATTTCCCTCTCTGGATACCTGTAAGGCTTTTTGAAAAACAGGGCATTGGTTATATCTGATGGCATGAGAGTCCACCACAGAAGTAGCAAAAAGGATCATTAATACAACAATCGGCTTTTTGATTATGACTACACCTGGCACATCTTACTGTTGCTTTACACGAGAGTTTTCCATGACCGAACCTCCAACAATTAAAACATCTTGCGACTTTCAGAATCCAAGGAGATACTTGATAAACTGAATGACCTATAGCAACTCGATGAGGAAGGTCACCCCGAAATTTTATTTTTACTATTTGAGAAGGGACCTCAGTAACCTGACCATCTTCATTTTCTTTTCAAGAATGGTACTTTAAGAACATCCATAATTACTGCACTATTATTTCCAATAATCCAAATACACTTTTTGATATCATTGATATCTTCTTCCACATCTATAAGTCCTATCTTACCGTAATGAATATGGAGCGGGTCGTCACGAACAGATTTAGGTACCCAACAACGATCATCATAAGATTCCAGTTTCTTGATATCGGATAGGTCAACTTCAAGTTTATGTCAATTCAAAATTTCAATTTTGCAGCCAACTCCACGTCCCAACAAGAAAACTGAATCTTCAATGATGTATTTGCCAAATGGAGAGTTATTAAGTAGTGCAGTCACATTGCTAGGCTTGGTAAATATTTCTTTATCCTCCGTAGATTTCATGATGATTAGGGTGTCCCCCCTACCTGCCGCTGGGATTCCATCTGTGGAACCTGAAGGAAGGCCTAACTCAGACGACACACGTGATGATCCTTGAATTAGGGCAGCTCCAGTAGTTCTCCTTGACCTAATTACTGAGCTGTCTTCATCTTCTATATTTAAAGATCTCTTACGTTTACCAACTTCCATCCAAGAGCTGGTGTCCATAGCCTCATTTACATTATGCTCAACGGGAATATGTCCCTGCAGACTATCAGCAGCTTCATCACTCATCGTTTTCTAGAAAGAATAGCTTTACTAAAAAGCTATTTGAATATATCACAACTTTGTACAATCTTTAGTCACTATAACATAATTATCCACCAATTAGTATTAATTTTTACAAATTTCAAAAAAAAATTTAAAGCTTAGTATCGCAAAAGGGACAAGGTAGCCAAAAATGTTTTAGCTACATTTTAATTTTTTAAATCAAATATATATTTGATATTAAAGTAGATTTATAAATCAAATTTTATTTAAAAAATATATTACAGTGTAATTACAATGGCAAACAAAAAATAAAGAAATAAAAAAATAAATTTATATAAATTACGTTTTAAATATAAAAAAAGAAAGAGGAAATTTTTTTTTAACTTTCTCTTTTTTTATATAAACCCTATATAGGTTAAACTCTGCTATCTATAAATATAAACTTATTAAAAAAAAGTTTATTGTAGCTGACTTGTTCCATAGAATTATGTAGTACTGTTGAGGTGAATAACAAAGTTACCAAATGGAATAAAAAGCTTTAGGGTTGAAATGAGCCCTCATCAGCAATCTACCACAAATTATTTCCCCCAAGATGATTTTAAAATAAATAATTGATTTAATCGAACCAATTCACTTACATTTAATATTTTATTCCAAGCTCTAGCTGTTTCTATTTACTTATTTTCTTATTATAGAAAATAAAGTTTTATTTTCCTTGAAAATTTAAGTGCTGAGACTTCCAACGCTAAAAATAACTATATATATATATATATATATATATATATATATATATATATATATATATATATATATATATATATATATATATATATATATATATATATATATATATATATTAATAATATAATAATAATAATTAAATAACAGCACAGAACCATAAAATTAAAAAGAATATAATATGGTTTACTTACTTTCTTTAAAATTTAAAATTTAATTACAGTGAATTGGCTCTATCAGTCTCATTTTCGCCATTTTTATATTTAAAAAAGATTAAAATAGCTTGTTATCTTTTTAAAAAAATGTAATTAAATTATGTTATTCTAATTAACTAATTATATTTACTTATTTACTATATTTACCTATTAATTATTACTTTGGCGAATAAGCCTTCTAATAAAAAGACTTGTACCTTAAAAAATTAAAAATAAAAGTATGAATTTTTAATTTGATTCATATATAAAAAAAATCAGAAAAATCCCCAACCTGTAAAAAAATAAAATATTCCATCCCAAAAGTTTTGGGTATATTTATAGACTATGGGTATATTAATCATTTTTGATTTATGACTTAGTTGCCAGGTAGAATGATGTAAAGTGACCATGTGAAGTCTATGTGGCACGGGTTATGGTTAAAGTTTGAATATCGAAAAGTCGCGTTTCATTTATTAAATTGGTTTTGTTTTATAAGTTAGGGTTACACCAAACTTAAATTTCAGTTATTCCTTTCTAAGTGTTTTAATATATTTCTTGAACTGATTTATGTACGTATTTTTTGGATTGTGGTTTGATATATATATATATATATATATATATATATATATATATATATATATATATATATATATATATATATATATATATATATATATATATATATATATATATATATATATATATATATATATATATATATATATATATATATATATATATATATATAAAAAAAAAAAAAAAAATTTTTTTTAAAAAATCAATGATTTTTTTTGATTTTTTTATTTTTTTAAAAGTTATTTTTTTATTTTTTTTTAAAAATAATAAAACTGATTTTTTTGATTTGTTTTATTTTGTCATATTTTTTTGATACATAATGATATAACATTTATTAGTTCCTTCTTACTGTAGTTTATATCTCGAATATATAAACTACTTTGAAGTTTTTTAACACAGTAAGAAGGAACTAATATATCTGTTAAATCATTATGTATCGTAATATGTTTCAAAAAAATATGACAAAATAAAACAAATCAAAAAAATCAGTTTTATTATTTGATAATATTTGGTTCAAGATTTCATATAGGGTAATACAAGAATCTGATCTTCATATAATTTATCCAATATAGAACTGTTAGAGTTTAGAATACCTAATATATATTCAATCAAATCTTCAACAAAACTTTATTGAGCTTTAATCTAATGCAATTTGAGGTTATAGACAAAAGAGAAAACAGAAAAGACAATTCCTTTTAATTTTCAACCATTTAAATTTTTATACAACATTATAAGAAAACAATATTCCTCTATATAAATTATAAAAGAAAGAAAATTTAAGCACTTTTGATGCATAATTATTAATACATAAATTAAATACATAACTTGCAAAATATATATATATATATATATATATATATATATATATATATATATATATATATATATATATATATATATATATATATATATATATATATAAATTCCAATAAACTGTTTACTAGCTCTAACTAACTGTAGGTATACTTATTAAAGTTACTATATACGGCTTAGGTGGAGACTGTTTCTGAGTTTCGATATTTTTTATATCAATATTTTTTTATGTCGATATTTTATTTTAATCGATATTTTCCTGCCTATAACTTTTTTTTATAACAGTTTCGTTTCATAGTCGTGCCAACGTTCTTGTATAGGTTAGGCCTCTTTTATGGCAACTTCTTGTGTAGGTTAGGCCTCTTTTTACGGCAACTTCAGTAGTTCAGGTTATGATAAGTCGAATTAGGTTCTGCTAGAAAAGTAAGTAATAATAATTGTGTGTATGTCTAGTAATAGTACCTCTGGCAACTCTCTTGTTTACGATAGGCTTCTCCGATATTTTCGATTTTCGATATTTTTTAACAATCGAAACTCAGAAACAATCTCCACCTTTACCCTATATACTATATAATATATATGCTTATCAGTTATTATTGAGAGCTGAGAGTGAACAGAAGTACAGAAGTAGTACTGGTAAAATAAAAAATAGTCAAGCTTGAGCATCACTGCATCAGTCACATTGACTGTTAATATTTACTACGTAGTAATAATACTAGTGTCTAGTGTTACCAATATAGATAGTGATGTTTTTACTCTTTAGGCTTTAGTAGTATATAATACCATAGTATTATAGAGTATACACTAGTAACACTACTAAAGACAAAAAGAGTAAAGGCATGGCCATCTACCCTGGTGACACTAGTATTACTACTAAGTAGTAAGTACTAACAGTCAATGTAACATGCATTGATTGATGCTCAAGTATTATAATAATACTAGTATTCAGTTATTTTTATTTAGTAATTACTATTCACTAGTATTCAGGTTTTTGTAAATGAATACTAGTTTTGCAGCTTTAACTGCCCCAAGTCTGTTCCTTAACTTTGATTGAACCAACCCAAAAGAAGAAAAAAACTCTTTCAACTCCAGCTGACGAAAGCTGTGATGATGAACAACCTAGTAACTAGTTCTTTTGTTGAATCAGAAATGGAACGCCTCAGTGAAAGCCAACAAACATAAGGACCAACTTTTAGTCTTTCTTTAACAAGTAGGGAAGGAATGGAGGTGTTCTAGCTTTATACCTCATTATATCCGGCATGGCATTAGAGTATGCTTCATTTGCCCATTCCATTGCCTCAGATTCTTCATCTGCAGATAGTTTTTCTCCTTGGTATGAGGGATGAAGCATAACTAAAATGTATATACCATTATTTATTACAAGTACAAGATGCTGGCTATGTTATCCAAGACTTAGAATAGTTTACATTACAAGTATATATTATATAAGGGGTGGGTAAGATTGCCTATTAACTATTAATTATATATGACATGTCATTAATACTTTTTCGCTTTCAATAAAAATTAGTACTCTATTAAAATGATTAAATTATTAAATTATTATTTGTTATATTAATTATATTTTTATGAAATTAATGTTGGCTAAACAAAAAATAGGATCTTACCTTCAGTTTCATGACTTTCATCCTGTGTTGGTGAAGATCCCTTGCATTTTGAAGCTTTGTGGTTCTTCAATCTTTGAACTAATCCCTTCATTTCAAATCCACATGTTTTGCACTTCACTCTTTCTTATTCCTGTTTTTTTTGTGCTGTTGGATTTCATCAAATTCTGCCCAAATTGACTCTTTTTGTCTTCTTGCTTTTCTCATTTTAAATTCAAAAAGACAATGATTGAATGTAACAATATTAAAAAAAATAAAAAATAATTAAAGTTATGGTAACCACAAAAATGTCTTGATATAATTCTGAAATAAAACGTAAAATATATGTAGAAAAAGTAATTCTAGAAACCAGTGGTGTGTTGCATAATGTAAGAAGTGTTAAGCATTTTATAGTGAAAAAATCCAAAAAACAAATTTATTTTGAAAAAAATCAAAAAAATCATGATTTTTTCATAAAAAAAAATTGATTTAATCAACTGATTAAATCAATTTGATTTAATCAACCCTGCCATATATATATATATAATATATATATATATATATATATATATATATTATATATATAATATATATATATATATATATATATATATATATATATATATATATATATATATATATATATATATATATATTATTATATTAATTATAGTAAGTTCGTACAGTAGTCAAGTTTTTCGGACGATGTAATATAATAATTAATTTCAATTGCTGAAATTAATTAACAACATACCTACACATTCCGAGTTTGATGGCACTATGTGTAGGGATTTGAAACTATATTATTAATGGTTTAATTTATTATCATTTTCCTAAAAACTTTTCAAAACATTAATATTATCTTAAATTTAAGGTATAACATGTTATACTTTTATTACAAATAATTAGTTTTATTGTACTATGAAAAAACGCCAGTTGACCGGTTTGAGATTAGTAAAAGCGAGTAGCGAGTTTCTTGATGCAAGAATAAGAATAGATTCATTTCGAGGCTAGATAAACTTATGCAACGAGTTTGTTACATGATCATAGGAATTGAAAATACATACAAATTTTATTATAGGAACATAGGAAAATAGAGACAGTAAGAAGCCACAAGGGCCTATGGAGACTGTCCCACTCCAAACAAATAATAACAATATCATGCACAAAAGACTAGGTCTATCCTATCCCTAGTTATCAGTTCATTCATGCAAAGATAAAAATTAAACTAAGCCCAATTATACATGCAATATTCAATGAACCATCACCCACTACAAAAAAAACTGCCATTAGGCTTAGTCATAGGTTGATCTGATCTAAAAATTCATATATACCCACCAATTTGGCTTAGTCAAGTTATACTATATAATACCTAAACCATCCATATATCTATCTAGCCCCCTTTTTAAATTTGACAAGAGAATCACAGTCAACAATCTCTTGTGGCAAGCTATTCCAAAAATTAACAACTCTATTACTGAAAGAGTATTTTCTTAGATCAAGATGGCATGGCTTCTTTTTAATTTTCTTATCATGTCCTCTAGTTACTCTTCCATGGTCCACTATAAAGTATTTTTCAATCTCTGTATTACTGTCAGATGCAAATATTTTGTAAACTTGTATCATATCCCCTCTGAGAAATCTCCTTTCAACTGAGAACATTCCTAACTCCTTCAACCTCTCTTCATAGCTCTTATTTTCAAAGCCAGAAATCATCCTTGTTGCTCGACATTGTACTCTCTCCAGCATATCTATGTCTTTTCTTAAATGAGGAGCCCAAACCTGTGCACAATACTCTAATGCTGGCCTAACATAGCTATTATATAGCTTGCTTATAACCTCTTTGCTCTTGTAAACTACATTGCGATTAATTATACCTAACATCTTATTAGCTCTATTCCTTGCTTCCAAACATTGATCACCCACCTTCAGATTACTGCTAATAATCACACCTAAATCCTTTTCTTGGTCCACAGTCTCAAGCCAATCCCCATTCATTTCATAATTAAATCCTTCATTTGAGTAACCTACATGAAGAACTTTACATTTTTTACTATTAAAGTTCATTTGCCACCTGTCTGCCCAACCAAGAAGTCTTTCTTATACAAATAAGCTTTATGCACATCATTATTCCTTACTGAGGTGACCACTTTGGTATCATCTGCAAACTTAGAAACCTTACATTTAAGACCTTTGTCTAAATCATTTATATAAATAAGGAACAGAAGTGGTCCCAGCACAGAACCCTGTGGGACCCCACTCTTCACTGTTTCCCAATAATGACTTATTACCATTAAGTAATACACACTGCCTTCTGTTCTTTAACCACTCTTTAATCCAATTGTGTACCATTCCATCTATACCATACTGCGACAACTTTTGCATCAGCCTAACATGGGGTACCTTATCAAAAGCTTTGCTAAAGTCTAAATATATGACATCAACTGGATCACCCCTGTCTATACATTCAGTAATATATTCCATAAATTCTAGTAGATTTGTCTGACATGATCTACCCTTTCTAAAGCCATGCTGGGAGTTATATAGTATCTTGTTATCTAAATGCTTCTCTATATGATTTTTCAGTAACTTTTCCAAAATTTTCACAACCAGAGATGTTAAACTAACTGGCCTATAGTTTCCTAGATCTTCCTTACTACCTTTTTTAAAAATGGGCACCACATATGCCGTTTTCCAGTCCTCAGGTACCTCTCCAAAAGCAATAGATCATTTAAAAATCAAAAACCGTGCCTTTGCAATACTGCTATTCCCTTCTTTTAGAATTCTACCGTACACACCATCCGACCCACTGCCTTATTTAGGTCAATATGTTCTAGTAAAGATTTAATTTCATTTAACTCAATTTCAAATGCTGTACACCTATTCATTACATGTATACTAGAGCTATTAGTCTCTAAACTGCTATCCAACCTTTCCTCAGTAAACACTGATGCAAAATAAGCATTGAAAATATTAACCAATTCCTTATCCGAACTTACTAAATTCCCATCAATTTTAATTGGGCCAATTTTCTTATCCTTGCTTTTAAATTTATAAAAGCTAAAAAACTTTTTCAGGTCTTTATTACTGTTCCTTGCCAAATTAATTTCTGCCATTCTCTTTGCTCTTCTTATTGATTGGTTAAGTTCATTCCTAATTCTCTTATAATGTTCCAAATCTTTTCCCCTGCTCCTACCTTTGAATATTTTAAAACATCTACGCTTTTCACTGATTTTCTCTTTTATCTCTCTACTCTACCAATTAGGTTTTCTATTTGCCACCCTAATGGATTTATCTTTAAAAAACACAGACTGAATGGTAGCCAATATTTGCTTGAAGTATTCCCACATGATGAAACAATTTTGATGTTAAACTCCTTATCCCAGTCAATTTCATTGAGCATTGCTCTGAATTTGCTAAAATCTCCGTTTCTAAAATCTAATATCCCCTATTGACTTGCAATTTGGGCCCAGACCTCATATTCCAGTTAAATCTAATAATATAATGATCACTAGCTCCTAAAGTTTCCCTAACTTTGACATCATTCACTGTATTTTCATCATTTGTTAATATAAATCTAACAATGCTGCATGCCTTGTCAGTTCTTGGACCACCTGAGTCAAAAAGTTGTATAGAATACAATTTACAAATACTGAACTTCTATTAACTATACTACTCAAAGTATTCCACTCAATGTCTGGAAAATTAAAATCTCCCTCTAAATGCTAGAATACATCTAAATGCTCTAAACCCTCTAAACTAAACCTATTATAGCTACTTCTGATGAAAAAAAATATATATATATATATATATATATATATATATATATATATATATATATATATATATATATATATATATATATATATATATATATATATATATATATATATATAGGGAACATTTTTTTTGTAGGTTAGGTCCTTTTTGTTGGCCGCTTATGTGTTATGTAGTTAACAAACAGTAGTTTTTTGGTTAGGTCTATTTGCTGGCCATTAGGCATAATTTTACCCCTTTAAGTCCAGGTTAGGTTAAGCCGAACTAGTTTGTTTAATCAAACAAATTAGTTTGTCAACTTGGACTTAAGGGTAAAATTAGCCTAACAGCCAGCAAATAGAATGACTTTACATCTCTTTGACCCCCCAAAAAGCAAAAAAACTGACATCTGCCTTGTTCCGAAACTAATTGCATTGGTGAGAAGATTAAGAAATGCCTTTGTCAGTGATCCAGGCTTCTGGAACTTCCAGTAGTTTCACAGTTAAAAGAGATTATGCAAATCATGCTCAGGAAAGCAATGAAATAATCCACTGAGTTTGGTAAGATTCCCTATAATTGGATCCTTGATGGCACCAAAAGAAAGATCTTCACAATCTTCCAAAAACAGTCCTTTTAGAGGCACCTAACTTGCTTTTGTTATATTTTATAGCTCCAATACAGAAGCATTGGTCCAAAAACTTGAAATCTTTTCTCTGCCCAAAATGTCACTCAAATATGATACTTATTATCAAGACATATGATACTTATTATTTCCTGTGTTGGGTTTGTGTTTGTAAAAGTTTTCATCTAAATTGTTGATTTGCTTTTTCTCTATACTTGTGTTTAACAAAGTAGGAAATTTTCTAGTTGGTGGATGCTTGAGAAAATATAAAATGATAAAATATATAAAATTCTATAATGGAAGGTTTAAGTTTTTTTGTGGTAATTCATTTATTCTGAATACTTATGTTCAACTTTGATATCTAAACAGTTTGTCTTGCATGGAATAAATTGAAAAGCAACTATGGAGCTAAAAAACTGCTAAAGTTCATCAGATTATACAAAGATTTATGTTACAATATTTAATTTGGGTACATATTAGTCATCATGGTGTGTATGGTAGAATTCTAAAAGAGGGGAGTAGCAGTATTCCAAAGGCACTATTTGATTTTTATGCGATCTATTGCTTTTGGAGAGGTACCTGAGGACTGGAAAGCAGCATATGTGGTGCCCATATTTAAAAAAGGTAGTAAAGAAGATTTAGGGAACTATAGGCCAGTTAGTTAACATCTGGTTGTGAAAATTTTGGAAAAGTTACTGAAAAGTCATATAGAGAAGCATTTAGATGATAACAAGATACTATATAACTCCCAGCATGGCTTTAGAAAGGGTAGATCATGTCAGACAAATCTACTAGAATTTATGGAATATATTACTGAATGTATAGACAGGGGTGATCCAGTTGATGTCATATATTTAGATTTTAGCAAGGCTTTTGATAAGGTACCCCATGTTAGGCTGATGCAAAAGTTGTCGCAGTATGGTATAGGAATGGTACACAATTGGATTAAAGAGTGGTTAAAGAACAGAAGGCAGTGTGTATTACTTAATGGTAATAAGTCATTATGGGAAACAGTGAAGAGTGGGGTCCCACAGGGTTCTGTGCTGGGACCACTTTTGTTCCTTATATATTAAATGATTTAGACAAAGGTCTTAAATGCAAGGTTTCTAAGTTTGCAGATGATACCAAAGTGGTTACCTCAGTAAGGAATAATGATGGATGCATAAAGCTTCAAGGTGATCTAGATAGACTTCTTGGTTGGGCAGAGAGGTGGCAAATGAACTTTAATAGTAAAAAATGTAAAGTTCTTCATGTAGGTTACTCAAATGAAGGATTTAATTATGAAATGAATGGGGAGTGGCTTGAGACTGTGGACCAAGAAAAGGATTTAGGTGTGATAATTAGCAGTAATCTGAAGGTGGGTGATCAATGTTTGGAAGCAAGGAATAAAGCTAATATGATGTTAGGTATATATAATTAACCTCAATGTAGTTTACAAGAGCAAAGAGGTTTTAAGCAAAGTATATAATAGCTATGTCAGGCCAGCATTAGAGTATTGTGCACAGGTTTGGGCTCCTCATTTAAGAAAAGACATAGATATGCTGGAGAGAGTACAACGGATGATTTCTGGCTTTGAAAATAAGAGCTATGAAGAGAGGTTGAAGGAGTTAGGAATGTTCTCAGTTGGAAGGAGATTTCTCAGAGGGGATATGATACAAGTTTACAAAATATTTGCATCTGACAGTAATACAGACATTGAAAAATACTTCATAGTGGACCATGGAAGAGTAACTAGAGGACATAATAAGAAAATTAAAAGAAGCCATGCCATCTCAATCTAAGAAAATACTCTTTCAGTAATAGAGTTGTTAATTTTTGGAATGACTTGCCACAAGAGATTGTTGACTGTGATTCTCTTGTCAAATTTAAAAGGGGGCTAGATAGATATATGGATGGTTTGGGTATTATATAGAATAATCTGACTAAGGCAAATCGTTGGGTATATATGAATTTTTGGATCAACAGATCAACCTATGACTAAGCCTAACGGCAGTTTTTGTAGTGGGTGATGGTTCATTGAGTATTGCATGTGTAATGGGGTTTAGTTTTACTTTTATCTATGCATGACTATGCATGAATGAACTGATAACTAGGATGGGATAGACCTAGTCTTTCGTGCGTGTATTAGTATTGTTATTATTATTTGTTTGGACTGGGACAGTCTCGATAGGCCCTTGTGGCTTCTAACTGTCTCAATTTTCCTATGTTCCTATGTTCCTATCATATAATAATAAAAAGAAGTTTTGTTTTATTTTAAAGAAACAAATGTTTTAACATTTATTTCACTTGCTATGTAATTTTTGATATGTAAAATTATTTGATATGTAATTGTTTTAAATATATTTATATCCAATGAAAAATTTATTAATATAATTCCAATTTCAAGCATTCAGTGCTATTTATTACATGTATACCAGAACTATTAGTTTGTAAATAATAAATCCAATCTTTCCTCAATAAATATTAGTGCAAAATCTAAAACTATTTTTAATTTAACCATTTGGACCAATTATATTTAAAAAAAAAAAAAAATCTTTTTTGGATCCTTCTATTACTATTTCTTGCTAAATTAATTTTTTCTATTCCCTTAAAATTTTTGATTAACTGATTATGTTCATTGTAATTTAAAATTATTAAAATTTATCTTCCTACTACTACCCTCACAAAGTTGTAGGAGAACTTGGACATGTAGTGTTTGTTTAGAGAGGTTGGTTTGATCTATGTTGGCATGTGCAAGAGCCACTTTTTGGTGTCCACTTCAGCAGTGGTCTGAATGACACTCACCAATGTCTAATAAATGATGTTTGATCTGTGTCGAGTGATGTTAATTTTAATTTGATTTCCTTCTATTTTTCTGAAAGAACAACTTGTCATTTATAACTTTGTTTCTGAATCTCTGTAAATATTCTTAAGGCTTTTAATTTTATTTTGTCTTAATTTGAAGATATGTAATTTATTTGTTTTTTTAAATAGATATTGATAAAAAAAAAAATTTAAAAAAATTATAATGGACATCAAACATGAAATTGAAATAAAGCTTGAAAAATTAGACCCAGATTATGATTTTCATGAAGCTTCACAGGTAGTATTTCATATATATATATATATATATATATATATATATATATATATATATATATATATATATATATATATATATATATATATATATATATATATATAGGATGGGCCGGATAAGTTGATACTGGATATCCAGCAGTTTTCAAAAACTGGATGCTCTATATCCAGCCAGATATCTGGTTTTAACCATCTGGCCAGATATTAAATTAATATTAATGGCTTATTTAAATATTATATAATATATATATATATATATATATATATATATATATATATATATATATATATATATATATATATATATATATATATATATATATATATATATATATATATATATATATATATATCCTTAGTAAACAAATTTTGTCTATGTCTTTCTGCTTCAACCTTCCCTTCTTGCTGGAAATGTGTGCTCATTCAGCCTGTGCCAAAGAAGGGGGACTCCTCTCAACCCTCTAACTAGCACCCCATTTCTTTAACCTCTGTTCTTTCTAAAGTTTTCTAATCTATCTTTAACAGGAAGAATTGGAAACATCTCAATTCTTTTAATCTTATCTCTGATCACTAGTATGGCTTTCTTAAGAAACTCTCTACTAGTGATCTCCTTTCCCTTCTCTCTGACTCTTGGTCCTCTGTGCTTTGGTATTTTTGTGAATCTTTTTCTATTGCGCTAGACATATTGAAAGCTTTTGATAGAGTCTGGCACAAAGCTTTGATTTCCAAACTTCCCTCTTTCGGAATCTGACCTTCTCTCTAATTTAATAGCAGCTGTTGTAGATGGTCATTGTTCTTCCTTTCAATATTTTAATAGTGGTGCTCCTCAAGGATCTGTCCTATCCTCAAAACTTTTTCTGCTTTTCATTAATGACCTTCTCTCTGTTACTTCATCCGCTCCTATGCTGATGACTCTACCCTTCATTACTCTTTTTGATTTAAAAGGCGCTCTTCTCAACAACAAATTGTTTTCAATGCCACCAAAACTCAATCCCTCCATCTCTCTACTTGACACAATCTTCCACACAACTATATCTTCTTTGAAAACATTCAACTCAGACCTTCATATCTCCTTAATATTCTTGGTGTTTCTCTTTCTTGTGATATTTCATGGAAAGATCACATTACCTCTCTTTCTAAACAAGCTTCTAAGAGGTTAGGTGTTCTGAGGTACCTTCAGTATTTCTTCACTCCACCCCAGTTGCTTGCTCTGTATAGGGGTGTTGTTTACCCCTGTATGGAGTATGTGTCATATCTGGGGTGGTTTCACTCATACAGCTCTCCTTGAGAAGGTGGAGTCTAGGGCTTTTCGTCTTATCAATTCTCCTGCTTTCACTGATTCTCTCCAATCTCTTTCTGCCCATCGAATTGTTGCGTCGCTCTCTCTATACTATCGCTATTACAATGTACTCTGCTCTTCTGAACTCTCTCGTCGCATACCTCCTCCATTGAGAAAGGCTCGTATGACTTCTCTTTCTACACAGTCTCATCCTTTCTCAATCCAACTCTCTGACCCCATACTTAACTGCCATGCTCAATCTTATATGTACTCTACTGGTAAAGTCTGGAATGCACTCCATTTATTTTCCTAACTTTCTATGACTTACACACCTTCAAACATTGTGTATCAGGTCATGTCAGCCTTTAATTTGACCAGGTTTCCATCTTTCCTCCTACTATGGTGGAATTTTAGGCCTGGCCTTTGCCCACCAGAGGTAGAATTTTTTTTTTTTTTTTTTTTTACAACGCCACCACTCACGGGCAGAGCCCTTTTCAAGGAGGGGGCACACACACACACACCTAACGCAGCCCTCAGGTGGGCGCAGACGGAAGTTTGGAAGAGTGGAAGATTAAATACAGGAGGAAAAATAGAAGATGGTAGAGAATTCCACAGAATAGAGGTGGCTGGAAAGAAGGAGGCACCACAACGGGCTAGCCTGGGATTTCCTACGTCCACACAAAATTGGTGCGAAAGCAGGGCACCCCTTGTGCAACGAGGACGACGCAACGGTGGAGGAATGTGGGAGGCCAATTCCCTCGAGCACCTGCCATTGTAGTACCTGTAGAAAAGAGATAGCGCGCCAACGTCACGTCGCAGAGATAGAGGGTCAAGAGAGTTTGAAAGTAGGGGACAGTTTATTAATCTTTTAGCTTTTGACTCAACCCTATCCAGAAGAGAGGAGGAGCCGGAGCCCCCCCAAATGTGAGAACAGTACTCCATACAAGGGCGAATAAGACCCTTATATATTTGGAGTAACTGCTCAGAAGAAAAAATTCTCGCAATCTGAACAGAATTCCCAGCTTCTTAGAGGCTGCTTTAGCAACCATTGTGATATGTGGTTTCCAAGACAGTTTGTTGTTTATGTTTAGACCAAGAATGTTAATGTTATTTACAGGTGAGACGGGAGAGCCATCGAAGAGGATAGGAAAGTTAGGTGTTTTTGAGAGGGAGATGTGAAGAAGTTGAGTTTTTAAAGAGTTGAATTTCACAAGGTTGCTATGACCCCACCGGGAAATCCCATCCAGATCGGCAAGAATAGAATCGGAAAGTTGAAGACGAGAAGCAACTCTAGAAGCAAAAGAGGGAGCAGATTTGAAATGAGTAGAAGAATGTAGAGTTGAGTCATCAGCATAAGAGTGAACAGAGTTAGAAGTGCAGTTGAGAAGATCGTTAATGAAAAGTAAGAAAAAGTTTGGAGATAAAACGGAACCCTGAGGAACACCACAGTTGACAGAAAAGGAGGAAGAGGTCGCTCCATCTACAAGTGCCGAAATGGAACGATCTGAGAGAAAACTAGACAAGAGTAAGCAAAGGGAAGGAGGAAACCCAAAGAAAGGGAGCTTGGAGAGCAGCGACGCATGCCATACCCGGTCAGAAAGCCTTGGATATGTCAAGCGCCACCACACAAGACTCCCCGAAGTCCCTAAGGGCAGAAGACCATAGATCAGTAAGATAGGAAAGTATGTCACCAGTTGACCTCGAGCGTCGAAAGCCATACTGGTGATCAGAGAGAAGAGAATGAGACTCCAAATGATCCAGGAAATGAGAGTTGAGGAGAGTTTCAAAAATTTTAGACAGAACACAAGTGAGAGCTATAGGTCGATAGTTAGAAGGGTCAGAGCGACTACCTTTTTTCGGGATCGGCTGAACAAATGCACGCTTCCAGCATTGAGGAAAAGTATTAGTATTAAGGCATAGAGAGTAGAGCTGAACGAGGACAGGCGCCAACTCGGAAGCACACTCCCTCAGAACACGAGGGGGAATGCCATCCGGGCCACTGGCCTTCCTGACGTTCATAGATTTCAGGATCCCATGCACCTGATCATGAGTAATTACAGGCAGGGACATGGGACACCTGAGAGGAGAAGGAGTAGGAGGAGGGATGCCAGAATCGAGCAGGGTGGAATTAGATGAGGAAAAAAGGAGGCCAAAGAGATTAGCCTTTTCAGAAGGAGTATTAGCTACAGAACCATCAGAGCGAATAAGAGGAGGAAAGGCAGATTTACAGAAGTTGTTAGAGATATTTTTGACAAGAGGCCAGAAATTTTTATCAGTAGGAGAGCCATGGAGGTCAGCGCACTTCCTTTTATGAAAGTACGCTTAGTCCGTCGAAGAACATCCCTGCAACGATTCCGAGCCGAATGAAAATTAGCAAGAGTGATAGGAGAAGGAGAGTTTTTCCATTCACGATAAGCATTGTCTCTCTCCCGAAGGGCAAGAGAACAATTGCCATCGAACCAAGGATTTTGAGGAGAAAAAGATTTAGTTGAAGATGGAATGAATCTGCCATCCCGTCAAGGATCACGGCCCCTACCTTTTCAGCAGAGACAGAAGCGTCCCCCGAGACAAAGCAAGATTCACTCCAATGACAGTCTCGTGAGTAGTAGTAAGATATTGAAAAAAAAACTGGAAAATCTGTTTATATTAGGGAGCAGTAGCAGAAACCAAATATTGTAGTAGAGGAAGACAGATTTTAAGCCATCACGAACGTTAGCAAAGATAATAGAACGTCTAAAGCTCGGCGACACGCCTTTCTACACAGTCTCATCCTTTTTTTGTCCAATCTTCACCCAGACTTAATCGCTATGCTCAATCTTACATATACTCTACTGGTAAAGTCTGGAACTCGCTTCCTTTATCTGTTTCCCAACTTCCTTTGACTTGCATACTTTCAAACGCCGTGTATCTGGACACATAGGCCACCATCGACCAGGATAGATCTTTCTCAACTCTGGAGATATATTATATATATATATATATATATTTATATATATATATATTAT